>APFE031082056.1:43540-68394 GCA_000404065.3 Pinus taeda | reverse complement strand
TCATCTCTCACATTAGTAATCTTAGTGAGATATCTAGCTGCACTATCATTGCCCATCTTAATGTTTTTCAGTTTCTCTTTCAGAACCATTTTCCGGTTCTCATTGGTACTCTGGTAGAGATTGGACAATGCTGTCCACATATCATGGGCATTGCTCTTTCCTCTCACATGAGGAATGCAATGGTCTTTGATTTCGTCTAGAATCAGCCTCTTACCCTTGTTGTTCTTTTTATTATAAGCAGCCAACTGAGTAGCATCAGTAGGCACAACAACAGGGGTCTGTGTGGTATGCACCATGATATTCCAGACTTCTGCCTCCTCAAAGATACTCTGCATTCTCTCCTTCCAAACGCTGTAATTTGTATGCCCATCCAACCTATCCTCCACCCTCAATCCCAATGACATCTTGTTGTCCTAAAACTGAAAATAGCATTGTTGTAGTAAAGATAAAACCTGCTGTTTATGAAAAATCAGTTTGCTGGAATTTTCTGAGTGAAAAATCAGCAGCTGTATTTTTTCTCTTTTGCTGTCCCAAACTGCCCTTCAGCACTCAAGCTCTGATACCATGTTAAAATTTTTGTTTTCCCACCCCGGTTTTCAGTTTCTCCTTATTTCTCCCATGTAGTTAAATGCCCTTTCCCATAACCATACATTCAACAAGCTGAAAATAATAAATTTGCTGAAAACACAAATTCTGGAAATTTTACAGAATGCTGGAAATTACAGAAATAAAAATCAGTGGTAATAAACAACCATTAAAACACATTAAAACACTGATATTTTTGGTCAATGTGACCCTGGAAAAACCCCCTACAACTCTTGGGAAAAACCAGTTTGAGAGCTCTTCTTTATTTCTGAAAAAAGCCTTTTTACAGCAAGAAAATATTCAGAAAAAAACAGCAAGCAAACTTTTACAACTTATCTCAGCCTTGCTGAAAAACTGCCCTGCTAAAACTTCGTTGTTGTTACTCCGCTGCTGATACTCCGCAGCTCACTGTCCAGAAATCTCCCTTGCTCTCTTGCTCTCCTTCTCTCAATCTGCTCATGAAAGAATTGAATCGAATGTGATATTTTCTTCATTTTCCTCCCTTAATATAACTCCAAATGACTTTTGGGTGATCCAAGTGACTTTTGGGTGATCCCTAAATCCAATGGCTGAAATAGATTTAGATTAATGGATGAGATTAAATGCACATTTAAATCTCACTTTCTATTTTTTTAATTCACCCACTTTAATAAAGACTTACTTAGTCATTTATTTCCAAAGTCACTTTTTCCTTTCTAATTTTTCATTGACTTTATAAAAGTCACTTTAAAATTAGACTTAGTAACTTTATCACTTAAAGTAACTTTTAAATTAGATTTTAACTTTATAAAAATTATAAAGTCACTTTAAGAGAAAAATTAAAATCTTTTGGACACTTTTCCCTATGCCAAAGATCAAAGCCTGAGGGAACCACCTGTCCTCCGGTACCAAATTTCAACAATGAATACCTTGAACAAATAGAAGCAACATCTAAGTCCTTCATTTAGCCAATGGAGCCACCATCAATACTTTGAAACTCGGGACTTCGAACAGTGGAGTCACCAGGTAGATGATTTCAGCCTTCATATGTGTCTAATTGTTGTCCACCATTAGCAATCAGATCTGAACTTGATTACAAAATTGTACTAAGGAAATTTGCAAGTTAGATATTCTGTTTATAAGACTAGACCGGAGATAGACTGAAGTAGCTTTTATCTACTTGCGCTAATGCAAAGAAAAAGTGTTTCGAAGGCTACCTGGTTAATCTTCAGACTCTGTCTGTAGTTTATAAACCAAGGAACACTAACACACAATCAATTTCTCCCCAGTATGGTCACCACTATGTTAGAGCCTAGATTTACCTCAGGCTGAAAAGGTAGGATCCAGGGCCAACATCAAACCACGCTCAGCCTGGTAGCTAGCCCTACCAGGTTAGGAGAGGGCTCTCTCCAGGTCAATATCAACTAATTATGATCACTAAAGGCTTGAGATGAATGATTTTATTACTGATCTTAGGTTAGGTACAAATATAAGGGAGTTTGATTGAATAAAATGTTGTGTTTGTGGGCTCTAAGGAAAGTAGATTTTGGGTGCAAGGAATGAGGTTCAATCTTGCAGGGGTCTCAATGGGGCAAGGTAGGCACTCTAAATCAAGTGAGATGGATGGATTAGACAAAGGAGGAGTTGAGGAGGGTAAGAGAAGCCATGGATCCTCTCCAAACAGTGGAAAACATAAAAAACTAAAGCAAACTTCAAGTAAAACACTGCAATTTCAATGTATTCTACTTACACTCTTGTTTGATTTAGCTAAGAAGAAGTAAAGAGAAAATGACATACATAACACATGAATAAATTCACAAAGACATAAGAAAGCACTATACCAAAACAAATGCCACAGGGATCCCAAAGAGTACTGCAAACCCTGGTCTCAATTCCTTAGCCAAAACACTGATACGAGTGTACAATGAAGCTCCTTACTTTCTCAAGAGTCCAACCTTCTACCAAAATCCAACCTCTACACTATGAAATTCATAAAATATATACATTTTCTCTTCCTTGTACTAAGGGATTAAGCTCAACCATTTTCTTCAAAATAGAATTAGTTACATTAAACTTGGGCCAAATTTCTGAAAATAAGTGTTGAAGATGAACTCGTATCTCCTAAACCATAGCACCTGTTACAAAACTAAAAGAGGTTTTTGTAGATAAGGTCATGTTGGATAAAAAAATCTCTCAAATTTTGGAAATTCATTTCCAGTAGCTCGCAATCTATTCCACAAAATCATCTCTAAAACAGAAAATCATTAAAAATTTAAATCTGTGAAAATGAGCTGTAAAGATCTAGTCACATATCTCAATCCATGACACCTGTGAATAAACTGAAAGAGGTTTTTGTTATATGCTCATGCTTAACAAAAACGTCCTTGGGTTTTACAAAATTACTTTCCATCTGTTGTAAAATGGCCCTGCACTAAAATGACTAAAAGAGTGAAAAATATGAAAAATTTGCTTTGTTTTAATGTAAGCTCCAAATATCATTGTATATCTCCCATATAGTAGCACCTGTGCATAAACTGAAGTACGTTTTTTTATTTGGTATGTGATGAACAAAAACCTCTTTCACTTTTGAAAAATTCCTTACCATTATTTTACAAACTGATTTTGTACTATTATCATTGTATGCAGCAACTAACCTCAAAACATGCATAACCAAGAATCACTCATTCATTTCTTTTAATCCAGGAACCGGTTACAAGAGTGTGATATACCATTGGAAATATTTTTCCAATCTTCTTCTGATGGACACACTTGTGACATGTTTTGTGTTGAACATCATGTGCAAAACATCTAACAAAACCAGAAATAGTAAGAGCTCATGTTGATCCCTGGTGAGAGGCTGCGAAGACTGGAACTAACACAACCATCAACCTACGTTCAACTGCCAACCTACTGAAGCTGCTAAAACTTCAGACCACCTCTTAGTCACTCACACTTCCTGCAAACAGTACACAGTTGACATTACTCAATTCATAGCCGAAAACTGGGTAGTTACCCAAATTCGCTAAGAAACCTTGTTTTATTCCAAAACCTGGACTAAATTGTTTCCAATTACTAAGTAATTCAGTGAAATAGTTGCCCAGTGACTCCAAAATACTCTGAATTAGATCAGTTTTCCCCAATTTCACTTAAACCCCTTCCCCCCATCCTTGAATCCACAAGAACCAAGGATGTCTGCCCCAATTGCATTAAATGTCATTCCCATTTCTACTCCTCACACAGATTTAGACCATTTTCCATTGGCAGATAAGATTTTCAGATTAAAGATACCTCTATCCAAGAATCCCCTTTGAAACTATACTACAGTTAGAGAGACCTGTACCTGAACCATGCAAACTACATAGGGCTTTGGGAATCAGGTTTTTCGAAATACCAGTTCCCCAGAGTTCATATCTTCCCAGAGATTATCCATTACTGTCATATGAACTACAATCCCAGCCAAAGGGCAGTGATGACCCCTAATCATTCTGTATTATTTACCATCACTGTTGAGTCCATAAATGAAATGTTGCAATTACAACCAAGCCAAATCCTGACCCGTCTTTCTGTTGGAGATTTGCTTAACAGATACCCTACACTCACTTCAATCAAACTTGATTAGTTATTCCAGACCTTCATTAAGGAAGAACAATACATTCCAAAATATTCTCCACCATACATATATACCATATTCTATGATCTTGGCCGAGACATCATAGACATGATATCTAGTGTGTTAGGATAGACTACAAGAGAATTTGTTGATGAAATTACCATAGCCTTTATTTCCATCTACTCTCCTGGGAAGCCCCCAGCCATCATGTTTGTCTATGCTAAATTCATTGCTAATAAAATTCATGAGGTTGGATGATGAAAGGGTGTTCAAATATTCTTCGGTTTTATATCATCTTTTCTAATGTTATCAAGCTGAAAAATTCCCAATCACACTTCAGAAGCTTGATACCAGAGGCAACCCCAAATCAGTTGTCTTTGGGACTTCATTAATCCACCCAAATAACTCTCAATATTCTTATACTGATTTCATAGATCTCTTTGTACACCCAGTGGCAACTATGCTATTAGGAAGCCCTCCCCCCAAAGTCAGTGCAAAAATCAGGAGGGTCCTACAGTTGTCCAAACAATATAGAGTGGGGGATTGGTACTTATACCAAAACCATACTGAAATCAGAATATATGGATGTGAGCTAGCTCCCTACAAACTGCCCAAATATCTCCCTATGAGATTGTTTTCTCTGGAGTACTACAGACAAATGATCAATTCAGATGAGGTGCCCTTTGTGAAGGCCAAGAAGAAAGCTCAACCTAGGATAAAAGATCATCTCGGCCCGTTTATATGTAATAGTAGGGAAGCAGGAAAGGAAGCGGAGGAAATCCTCCAAGGGCTTAAACTAAAACAAAGTTTTATCTGGAATTATGACCCTTTAGACTTCATTTGCAATGGGAGACAAAAGAACAAATTATCTCCTTACATCCACCATAGAATTCCTAAAATTGAACAATATGCAAATCAGCTAGAATGGGTGGAAAGCACTTTCGTAGATAGAGATAACACAGAAGTTGTTGTCGATAATGTAATGATTGATTTAGAAAGAAGGATTGATGAAGATTCATTTGTACAGGTGCCAGGAGAGTCCCAATCTCAAAGAGAATCATAGGGACACAGTGGGAAAATAGCAGAAGAAGGACCTCAAGAGCAGCAACAATCAGAATAGCCAGAAATTTCATAAGAACTTGCTCAACCAGAACATATCATGAGCAAACCTCCTATTTTACGAACTCCTCTAAATGAGGATAGGAATCCTAAAAGAGATAGAGAGGAGGCCACTCCTTCTAGTAGACCTGTTGCCCAAACTTATGTCAAGAGGCAAAGGTTGAATCCATTTTCAAAACAAGAGTTTATTGAAGAAACAGCAGGAACTACAAGTGCAGAAAGAACAGACATCAAACATAACACTATCTCAAGAGGTACACAAGAACCTTCCACCTCATAGGCTCAAATGCTATAAAGGCAACACAGTGTGGAAGTATCCTCCTTCAGGGCTCCTACTAGCCAAATCCAAGATATCGGAGAGAAATATAAAGAAATAAAGGCCATGAATGAGAGATTGAAGGCCCAAAGTTATGCACATTACCTAAATATGGCTCCAACTAATCAGACAACGCTAATGTCAACCTTTGATGTGAAAGAAGGAAAAATACAGATGACTTTTATGAAGCCAACTAAACAGCAGCCCAGGTCAATTGCAAATTATTTTAAAACAAACTTTGAAGTATTGGCAAAGGATATCCATCCTATTGACCAAATAGAATTACATAAGCAAAGTGGGGAAATGGTCTACTCCACTTTAACCAATAAGGAAATTGCAGCTCACCAACTTCAAAATTCGTTGAATAATATATCAGTGCAATTCCAGTTAGAGAAGGCCTCTTCCCAGGCCAAAGATACCGGAATAAAGTCCCTAGAGGAATTATTTATAGAACTGGGTCATGATCCCAAAGATGTGAAAGTTGCAGAAAAGATTATTAAGAAGAAAAATGATGACATAGTTGCACTGAAAAAGAAGCTTAAGATTCCTCCCCTGCATCATCCTCAGATAGCTGAAGTGTTGGAAACTCAAAAGGAGGAAGAGCTTATGGACTTAGTCCTTAAGCTGAATGAACAGTTAAAAGAAATAGAGAAAGAACTGGATAATTTAATACAGTCTAAACAGAGTGAGTTAGCCACCACTCCTTAAACTTTAATTCCTACAGTTACAACAGTACCCTCTACATAGGTTGCTTCTTTAGCACCAACAGTTCCACCAGCTACTGCTCTACCAATTACAAGTACATCAACAAGCACATGGACATCCACAGAAAAGACAGCTGAATTGGTAAAATCGATGGAGGAGATGACCATCTAGGCTAGTGATCTCAATAAACTTAGAGAACAAGTATCAAGTTTAGAAACTAATTGTAAACTTTCACAGATACAACAGAAAGAAGAAGCTCAAAAGAATCAAAGAATGGGAGAAAGAATAAAAGTCCTTGAAAAGGACTTGACATTGCAACAACCACTTGGAGACATGAAGGAAATTCTTTGGGCCAGCATCATTGATTCCATCAATCATGTTTGGCCATCTATTCAAGTTATTTTTGAACAGACTGAACTAGTCAAAATGGTCACAAAAGAAATCTGCAAGACAATGGAAGAATTAAGAGATAAGCCTGAAGAAGCCAACCAATAGATAACATTCCTGAACAGCAGAAACAGGTACCAACTTGATGAACTGGAAATGGAAGACATAATAGGAACAATCGCAGAAATCAAGAAGGTTCTCACCAACAGAAACCTTATGCTAAATCTTGAGAAAAAATGCCAAAGTATCCAAGCAGACATTGACATATTTATGAAAAAGTATGGTATTTTAAGAGAAAAAGGACTACCTAGTCCTATGGTAATACATGAAAAGTTGATGACTCAAAATGATTATTAGGAAAGACTAAACAAGCTAGCCAGAAGCCAAGCTAGTACCTCAGGGGTAAAATCTTTTCCCACTAGGAAGGTATTATATGATAGTCTAGAAAATCTGTTTTTCATAGAGCATGAGGTCAAGCACTTGTTCATCAATAGGCCAAATTTTTTCAAGTCTACAGAAGCTGACGAGATATATAGAAAGATGATAAGGATAAAATTACCTAATAGTGAATGGTGGATGAAACATACAGATTTACTATAAAAGTACTACAGTAACTCTACATGGTAAAACATGGCTGCCAGGTAAAACATGTTAGACAGAGTCAAAGAAGAACAGGTAAAGAGTATTAGTAGGTAGAATAATTCTCATATTGTTATGAAATATTTTGTAACAATTTTTGTATAAATACTTCCCAAATTGAAGTAATTAGGGTGGATTAAAATACATTTATGTAGACATTTTGTATTGAGCCAAGGAGCTATTGTACTCAAGACTGGACTGGTTTTACTGGATATGAAATAAATCTAAGGACATTTCACTGGATTCTTTTGCACAGTTGGAACAAATAAATATTATCTCTCCATGTTTAAATATTATTTTCTCTTCATGTTATAAATATTCATATGTGTCGCTTATGAAATCCATAAAGTAAACAGGGAATGATATCTCAGAACTAGCTTAAATGCTCTCAGTTTTAACTATTTACTTTCTATATGTTTTCTACTAAACTATCTTGGTCTGGGCATTCTTAATTGCTCCCTTACTTCCGTAGTTTACCCCCCCCTTTGGTCCATAGTAAAGGATTCTTCATTACCCTTTGCTACTGATCATCCCTCCTTTCTTCATATTAATCCCAATCAAGGATTCTTCATTGTCCTTTGCCCTGGTTAGGGCTACCTCATCCATTTGAACCTGCATATTTGCTTTTGTTGTGCTAACCTACCCTGTGAACCCTTACCTTAGTGATTGATCAGATCTAGTTAAGCCACTCTTGATTGAGTCATATCCCAATGGCCTGAATACTTACTCTGCCCATCTGTTTTCTTAATTCCACCACCCAATCAAAACAAAATATCATGAGCACTAATAACTAGCCTGAAATCTACCCAAAACAAAGTTAAATTATAAAGAGAGAGCCCTCTCTGGAGTTAGGTTGGCTAGAACCTGAGTCTAAAATATTAGGTTTGTGGTTAGTTTGGACTATTCCTTCTTTGATAACTTCTAGGGAAAACATCTGAGTGATAACATAGTGGCGACCATACTGGGGACTCAAACCCCCAGTCTTAATAAACCTTTGAGAAATTAAAATTAAAATTTTTAAGCCTATTAAAGGGTTTATTAGAAGTTATTTCAAAAATCATAGAAAAAAATAATTAAATTAAAAATAATAAATACACACGATAAAAATAAAAAATCTTGAAATTTGGCTTCAGGGAGAACTCACTATACCAGGGACAACCTTGATCCAAATCGTCCCCCTGTATTTGACAATCCCAACCTTATTCTAAGAATAATCAGAAGACAAGAAAGTTCAGTAAGTCCAAGACCTTTATTCAGATCCAATTCTTGTCCTATTGAGTGGTTGTTCATAGAAGACCTCCCTTTTGACAAGTATTTTGAAAATTCCTTATTTAAAACCAAGTCTGAGAGCGAACTTGAGGACACAGTTCTAGATCCAAAATTCAGAGCTGAACTTGAATTCCAACAAGCTAACTTGTCAATTTATCAGTACCTTCTAAACTCCCCTCAGTCATCCCTTACTACTGATAGAATCCCTTAACTTTCTGAAACAACTTCAACTTCTTTTAGCTCACCATCATTTCCCCACACTTCTGAGGTTCATTCCTCATCTTTGTTCATACCTTCACTTCCCCATCAGCCTATCACTACCCTTCAAATACCCATTACCCTTGTTACTCCAAATCCCCCTGTTGTCCTAAATCCTCATGTTACCCCAATTCTTGTTCTCAATCTTGTCCAACTTAGAGCTATGGCACTCAGATATGCCCCTCTTATGATGTCTTCTCCTCAAGGAACCTTACCAGCAGATTATCAGAGTAAAATTGTCTTATTTGATGGCATTGGATCTTACATAGCACAACAACACACAAAGAAAATGACAAATTATTTCGAACTGCATGAAATTGACATAGGAGATGTCCAAATGAGAATTTTTTCCCAAACTCTAGCCGGAGAAGTGAGAACGTGGTTTATATCTTTGCCTCCTAATAGTATATATAGTTTAGAACCTTTTTACCAACAATTTTTACATAGGTGGGAGAAGAAAAAGAACCCTCTTCAAATTCTTTCTAAATATGAAAACCTCAAGAGGGGACCAAATGAAATCGTTCAGTACTACTGCTCTAGGTTTAACAATGTATATAATGCAATACCACTTAACCTTATACCTCCACCTGGCTTAGCCCTGATTAAGTTTCCAAACGGATTTGACACAGATATGGCTTTTCAACTTAGAGAAAGGAATCCCCCTACACTAGAATATATGCAAAGTGTTGCAGTTAGCGTAGAAGATAATACTCTATCCAAAAGAAATAGGGTTAGAAATGAGAGAAGAACACCCCTGAAAGATGAAACTTCACCATTTGATCAAAAAATGGATGCTTTAACTAAAGGAATGGAAAAATTGATGGACAAAATAGAAAACATTGAAAGGAAACCTCACTAGGATAGCCAACGGGCACCTCCAATGAGGAATCCAAATTTTAGGAAGAACCAAAATCAAAACACTGGTAAAAATGAGCCTGATCAAAACATAAGACCTCCTTTCTAAGAGAATTATGCTGAAACTTCCCATCAAGAAGACCCTGAGCTAGACACCCAAATCAACTTAATGGGATTAGATGATGAAGACACTGTCTTTCTGACTCGGGATGATCAGGAATTATACATGCTTCAACAGTTACAGGCCCAAACTGGAGAATATTTCAATTACAAGCAAGGGTATGACTCTGCTATTTTCGAAGTGCATAAATAGTACAATTTGAGGAGAAAAAAGAACACTGATGTTCCAAACCAAAACAAGAAAGTAGCACCTAATCAGCCTAAGAAAGTAAAAGCTGCAAATCAAAATCCTTCAGTTATAAAAACTCTACAAATCCTTTCTAGATCAAATCAGAACTCTCCCAGTCCCACCATTGAAGATGTAACCAATGACCAACCGTCTAATGAGTAACCTTCCACTTCAGTTCCACTCAAGGAAACAGTGGAACAATCTCCAGAAATTATAATAGAAAATCCAATTAAAAAGACTACAAACACTAAAAAAGAAGAAAAAACTGCTCCAAACGCTGCTGTCAAGATTTCAAATATTCAAACAGACAAATCCCCTCTGCCTTTCAACTTAGGAGCAGAGGTGGCTAAACTTAAAATATCAATCCCTTTTACAGAACTGGTTAAACATGAAACTTACAGATCTCAAATAAGAAAATCTTTAAACTTCATGGAAAATGAAGACTTTGTTAACCTATCTGATGATCAACCTGAGTTAATTTTCAATCCTGATGTTAATGGAAAACCAGTGGAAGGAGGGATACCACCCTTCTACATTAGCCTTAACATCCACGATAAAATCCTACATAATGCCATGCTAGACTCTGGGGCTTCACACAATCTTATGCATAAATCCGTTATGGAGAAGCTAAACTTGGATATCACTAGACCCTACAAAGACCTATTTTCATTTGATTCAAGCCAAGTTAAGTGCCTAGGACTTATAAAAGACCTGTGTGTTTCCCTCATGCAATACCCTGTTAAGACCATTCTTATGGACATAGTTGTTGCTAATATACCACCTAGGTATGGTACACTGTTGTCTAGATCTTGGGAAGCTAAACTCCAGGGAACTCTGCAACTTGACATGTCATATGCTACCATATCAGTCTTTGGACATCCTAAGAAATTGTATGGAGAGACTCTGATGAAGTATGTAGTGAGTACCTAGGAGAGGCCTCAAAACTTTCTTATATATTCAATGCATTCTGATATTGATTCTTTCATTTTTTACAATGTTGAAACTAACCAAGGAAATGCTTCAAACAGCATTATGGCAGAACCAAAAGAAATTACAGTAACAAAATAAAATCAAAGTGTTCAAATTCATGAGATTTTTTATAATAAAGATGACCTAGGTACTTTAGTCAAAGAAGATTTTATTCCCCCAGACAGTAAGAATTATGAACATTAAGTTCTATGGCATCTTGAATTCGATGGGTCAGTAAACAAACTAGGTGCATGAGCAGGAGTATGGATTTACAACTTAGAAAATGATCATTCAGAAGGTCATGCCTACAAGTTGAACTTTAAATGTACAAACAACATGGCTAAATATGAAGAACTTCTATTTGGTTTGAAATTGGTTAAAAGGTTAGGAGCCATAGAAGTCTCTATTATGGGAGATTCAGAGTTGGTAATAAAACAAATTAACGTTGTTTATATGACTAGGAGTCCTAGGTTAGGATTTTATAGAGGAACAACGGTTTAGTGATGTTTGCTAGTACTTGCAAGTTGCCATTTCAGCCCAACCATCGGTACACTATTGAGGTTAGGCATAGACCTACAATTCCTGACAACTTAAAGAACTGGTAAGTATTCGATAATGATTAACAAATTAACAATTTTTTTAACTTTAGATGATGAATTTGTAAATAGAAACATAGATACAGATATAACATTAGATTTTTATTACACTGATGAAGCAGAAATTAACAAAGTAGAAGATGAAAACATAGATAATTTCCATCCCACAAATTTTACAAAATCAGATATTCAAAACCTAAAACAAATGGAAATTGATGAAGCAATCGATGAAGAATCTGAAGTCATCAATCTTAAAGACAAATTTTTTCACAAAGGATTAACTCCTTTGGAGGACTTATTTGACTCAAATGATGTCCCTAAAAATCCTAAAATGGAACCTTTAAAATCAGACATTGAGGAATGTAACATAGGCTTTGAAGAAGATCCCAAAATGATATAACTTTCAAAGTCTTTACCTCCCAATGAAAGGGTGAAATACATAAATCTGTTAAAGGAATTCCAAGATATTTTTGCTTGGAATTATGAGGACCTGAAGTCCTATGATACTAGCACAATACAACACACCATTCCATTAAAAGAAAACCAGAAGCCTTTTAGACAGAAGGTTAAAAGGATTAACCCTATTCTATTACCTTCTATCGAAAAGGAGATCAAAAGAATGTATGAAGCTAAGATAATTGCACCAATTAGATTCTCAGACTGGGTTTCTAATTTGGTACCTACAAGAAAGAAAATTGGAAAAATAAGACTGTGTTGACCTTAGGAATTTAAATAAAGTTTCACTTAAGGATAACTACCCTCTTCCTAAAATGGATCACATATTATAGAGGGTAGTAGGTTCAACCAGAATCTCACTGTTAGATGGGTTTTCTGGTTATAACCATATCCTAGTCCACCCAAATGATCAGGCAAAAACTACATTCACTACTCCATGGGGCACTTTCATGTATGTGAAAATGCATTTTGGGTTAAAAAATGCAAGGGCCACCTTTCAAAGAGCAATGGACAGAGCCTTTGCTAAGGGAATTTATGACTTCCTAGTATATACCTAGATGATATCACAGTATTCTCTAAATTAGATCAGCAACACCTGGATCATCTCAGGCAGGTCTTCACCAAGTGTATGAAGTATGGGATTTCTCTGAATCCTAAAAAAATTTATTTTGGTTAGAATAGGGAAAACTACTATGCCACATTATCTCCAAAGATGGTATCCGGATTGACCCAACAAGACTTGAATCCATTTTGCGGATACCACAACCTAGGAACATCAGATAACTACAAGCATTTTTAGGTAAAATAAACTTTTTGATAAGATTTATCTCTAATTTAGCTGAACTAATTAGATTACTAAACAACATGTTAAAGAAAGAGTTGACTATTAAATGGACTCTAGAGGCTAAAGGATCTTTTGAAGATATAAAGTGAGACTTAATACAAACACCAGTTCTCATCAGTCCGATGTTTGATAGGGATTTCATCATTTTTTCTTTCATCTCAGAACATACAATTGTTGCAATCCTACTGCAGAAAAATGATCAGGGTTTTGAACAGCCAATAGCCTTCTTTAGTAAAGCCCTAAGAGATGCACCTTCAAAGTATAATATAACGGAAAAACAAGCTTTTGTTATGGTTAAAGCTATTAAAGATTTCAAAGTTTATATCTTGTACTCTCATATAGTAGCTTATGTTCCCAATGTTGTAGTCAAAGACATTCTAACATAGGATGGACTAGATGGAAAGAGAGGGAAATGGATAGCTACCATATTAGAGTATGATTTAGAAATTAAACCTACAAAATTGATCAAAGGCCAAGGTTTAGCCAAGCTCATGGCTGAATCAAACTGTCAGGCCCTAGACATAAATTTCATTGTAGAATTGGATAACGAAGAGGAGATGGCCACTCCACATATTAGCCAGGCCTTTGTAGACTCACCATGGTATGCTAACATTATATACGTTCTACAAAATCTTCAAGCTCCTCCTAAGTTGTCCAGAACTAAAAGTAGGTACTTAAAAATGAAATCTTTAAAGTTTTGCATAATTGACAATGCCTTATTTTAGAAAAATCATGAAGGCATCCTTCTTAATTATTTGTTGAAGGAAGAATCTGACAAAATATTACAGGGGTTTCATGAAGGTGATTGTGGGGGACATCTTTACTGGAAGACAATAGTTGATAATATCTTAAGAGCTGGTTTTTACTGGCCCACTCTATTTTCTGATGTAAAGAAATTTGTAACCTCATTCCACAAATGTCAGATTTTTGAAGGGAAATAAGACTATTGCCATTACCTTTGAAACCTATATCTACTGAAACACCATTTCAACAGTGGGGTCTTGAATTCATTGGTGAAATTCATCCCCCTTCCTCTACCCAGCATAGATGGAACTTGACTGCCATAGATTATTTTACAAAGTGGATAGAAGCCACACCCTCAAGACAAGCTACTGATACTGTCATAATACGTTTCCTTAAGGCCAACATTCTGTCTAGATTCGGTTGTCCCACCAAAATCATGACAGACAATGTAACAGCCTTTAATTCAAAGAGGATGATGGATTTCTACAACAAATATCATATAACCTTGGGTCACTCCACTGCCTACCATCCCCAAGGAAATGGACTAGCAGAGTCTTCCAACAAAATCTTAGTGAATATCATCAAAACATTGTTGGAAGATAAGAAGAAAACCTAGAATAAGAAACTAGTAAATGCCTTGTGGGCAGATAGGCTGACCACTAAGAAATCCATTGGTACCAGCCCTTATCAGCTAGTCTATGGAATGAAGGCTTTTTCCCATCTTCCTTGGGAACATCAGTAATGAATTTGCTCCAAGAAGCACAGGTTGAGCCAAATGACATTCAAAGGAGGATCAACCAGATAATTCACTTGCAGCAGACCAGGGAAGAAGCGTACATTAGATCCCAAATTGTGAAGGAAAGAATCAAGAAATCTTTTAACAAAAGAACCAAGTAAGAAGATTTCTATCTAGGAGATAAATTTCTAAAATGGGACTCAAGAAGGGAGGAAAAAGGAACATGGGAAGTTTGACTTCCTATGGAAAGGCCCTTACATCATTTATGCTTTCAGAGGTAATAATGCTTATTTTCTCAAAGAATTGGATGGTGCAGAAGTAGAAGGAGGAACAGTTAATGGTCGAATGCTTAAGCACTATATAGATCCGAGTCACTAATTTTACTAAACACTTGTACATAATATATCCTTCACAAATTTTAGTGTTGATTGGATGGTAAATTTTGGAGTTGAAACCTGAAGAGAAGGCCCTAAGCTTCAAAAGTTTCACTGTCATAAATATTAATAAAGCAACAAAGTAAAAGGGAAAGTTGCAGAGTAAAATCACAATAATTTAGAAGGCCATTGATCTACTAGTTCTTGACATTTCACCAGGAAATGCCATCCCCAAGTGGTGCCACTGTTGTGTTCCTATACCAATAATTTTTGAATGGCTGAAATCAAAACTGTAGTATGTACATACATTTGCTTTTTGCAAATGTTTTCCATATTCAAAAGATCAAAAATAAATAAAAAATAAAAAATTTAAAGAGGGTATGTCCTAAAAGAAAAATCAAACGACAAAAAGAATAAAGAAAAAGGTCAAAAAAATGAAAATATGAATCCCAAAATCAAAAAGACCATGAAAGTGTGCAAATCAAAATGCCACTACTATTTACTTTTATGCATAATAATGATTGTGTGCAACTTGTTATTCATGCCACAAACCATGGTAATCAAATAGTTTAATATTGGTTATTCCATGTTTTGAATTTCATGTTTGTAGATAGAGAATAAAATCTGACCAAACTGTTTAATCTTCGCAGATAAATAGATAGGTAGAGAAAATAAAGGGAGCTCAATTGTTTAATTTGAGCCCTCAGATGTAATAAGGATAGACTTAGATGGATTTCTATTGTAAAAGAAAATAAAAAAAATTTATAAGGGTTTGCTAGCTTAAGTGCACCCTAATAAAGAGTAGCAAAAATGGTAGGATGAGTAGATGGGTAAGTAGTTGCATGGTTGCAGAATTGTGATGATTGATAAGATAAATCATATCATTTACGTTCATCATCAAGTTGCTAAAATATGGATGATAATTTATCATTTACACAAAGTCAATTGATTAATTTCCCCATTCAATTCACCCTTAATTTTATTAATTTCCCTTAAGAAAAGTCTAAAGTACCTAAAACCTTAAGTTAAAGGGGCTCAGAGCATTTCTCTGACTTCTGGAGGGACCAGACCCTTGGCCCAATAACTTATAGGATCTAAGTACTAAAGTTTCCTCATAAACATTCACCTCCTCCATAATTCACTCATTTCCCCTAGAAAATCCCTTTTCCTAAGGTAAAAGCACCATTTCCCTAGGGAAAGTAATCACCCCCAAGCAAACCCCTTTTACACAAAAACCCACAAATGCGCATTTAGCCTAAGTAATAACGTTTTATGCAAAAAGTAAATAAATTTCAACATACATTATACTTAGCGCACTTCACTTTTCTACCTTCATTCCATATTAACTTCTAACTTTATTTATTAAATCCCAAAAAATATCCCTTTCCCGTATATTTTATTAAAAACCCATATGTTAATATCCCACCGCCAAGTTTGAAAAATAAACTTTAATAATAAATCGATTAATGGGTTAATTAAGCTGATCAGCAACTAATTAATAACCATGACCCACCGTCGAATAAAAGAAATTAATTAATCAAGCAGTGATTAATTAATAATCTGTCCCCACCAATGAAATCGCTCCCGACATCATTAAACCTCCATAATCCGCAATTAATTAATCCCTCCGCGCACTAAAATCCCACCAGGCCCCTCCACTAAACTTCATATCAAATCATCACCCAAATCAACATGCAATCTGACCCATTTTGATCGAACGGTCAACGCTCATGTTGGGTCGCCTCCGAAGGCCGACCTTTACTCGCCCGATATGGATGGTTTCACTATTTACCCCGCTGCTACGTGGTGCCCGATGAATGGCATTGGGCGGCCTCCCCCCAAAACCACTTTATCCCAAAGGCAATGCGATATGATCCCACTTACCACCTCCTGCTAAATGACAAAATTTCACATCCCGCGCTCAATGCCAGGTGTCCTTTTCTCAATGTACCTGCCAAAATCATTGACTTTTTGAATAAAACTAAAAAACTCATTGTTTTTTATTTTCTCATGAAAAATGCTGCTCAGACCTCCATGTCAGCACCAGAGTACGTGCAACCGTCAACCTACGTTCAACTGCCAACCTGCTAAAGCTGCTAAAACTCCAGACCACCTCTTAGTCACTCGCACTTCCTGAAAATAGTACATAGTCACCATTACTCCGTTCAAAGCCTAAAACCAGGTACTTACCCAAATTTGCTGAGAAACCCTGTTTTATTCCAAAACTTGGACTAAATTTTTCTAATTACTAATTAATTCAGTGAAATAGTTGCCCAGTGACTCCAAAATACTCTGAATTAGACCAGTTTTCCCCAATTTCACTTAATACCCTTTGCCCTCGTCCTTGAATCCACAAGAACCAAGGATGTCTGCCCCAATTGCATTAAATGTCATGCCCATTTCTACTCCTCACAAAGATTTAGACCATCTCCCACTAGCAGATAAAGATTTTCAGATTAAAGATACCTTTGTCTAAGAATCCCCTTTGAAACTATACTGCAAGTACAGAGACCAGTACTTGAACGATGCAGACTACATAAGGCTTTGGGAATCAGGTTTGCCCAAATACCAGTTCCCTAAAGTTCATATCGTCCCAGAGATTATCCATTATTGTCATATGAACTACAATCCCAGCGAAAGGGCAATCATGACCCCTGATCATTCTATATTATTTACCATTATTGCTGAGTCCATAAATGAAATGCTCCAATTACAACCAAGCCAAAACCTGGCCCCTCTTTCTATTGGATATTTGCTTAACAGATACCCTACACTCACCTCAATCGAACTTGATCAGTTATTCCAGATCTTCATTAGGGAAGAACAATACATTCCAAAAGATTCTCCACCATACATATATACCATATTATCTAATCTTGGCCAAGACATCATAGACATCATATCCAGTGTGTTAGGACAAACTACAAGTGAATTTGTTGATGAAATTATCATAGCCTTTATGTCCATCTACTCTCCTGGGTAGCCCCTTGCCATCATGTTTGACTATGCTAAGTTCATTGCTGATAAAATGCATGATCAATTCATGAGATGGATAATGAAAGAATGTTCAAACACTCTTCGGTTTTATATCATCTTTTCTTGTATTATCAAGCTGACAAATTCCCAATCCCACTCCAGAGGCTTCATACCAGAGGCAACCCTAGATCAGTGGTCTTCTGAACTTCATTAATCCACCCAAATGACTCTCAATATTCTAATACTGATTTCATAGATCTCTTTGTACACCCAGTGGCAACTATGCTATTAGGAAGCCCTCCCCCCAGAGTTAGTGCAGATATCAGGAGGGTCCTATAGTTGTCCAAACAATATGAAGTGGGGCATTGGTACTTATACCAAAACCATACTGATGTGAGCTGGCTCCCTACAAGCTTCCCAGATACCTCCCTATGAGATTGTTTGCTCTGGAGTACTACAGGCAAATGATCAATTTAGATGAGGTGAACTTTGTTAAGGCCAAGAAGAAAGCTCGACTTAGGATAAAAGATTAGCTCAGCCCATTTATATGTAATAGTACGGAAGCATGAAACGAAGCATAGGAAATCCTCCAAAGGCTGAAATTGAAACAAATTTTTCTCTAGAATTATGACCCTTTAGACTTCATTTGTAATAGGAGACAAAAGAACCAATTATCTCCTTACATCCACCATAGAATTCCTGAAATTAAACAATATACAAATCATCTAGAATGGGTAGAAAACACTTTGGTAGACAAAGATAGCACAGAAGTTGTTGTCAATAATGTAATGATTGATTTATAAAGAAGGCTTGATGAAGATTTATTTGTCCAGGTTCCAGGAGAGTCCTAATATCAATGAGAATCATAGGGACACAGTGGGCAAACAATAGAAGAAGGACCTCAAGAGAAAACCCATCAAAACAGCCAGAAATTTCAAAAGAACTTGCTCAACCAGAACATATCGTGAGCAACCCTCCTATTTTACAGACTCCTCTAAATGAGGAGAGGAATCTTAAAAGAGATAGAGAAGAGGCCACCCCTTCTAGTAGACTTGTTGCCCAAACTTATGTCAAGAGGCAAAGGTTGAATCCATTTTCAGAACAGGAGTTTACTAAAAAAACAGCAAGAACTACAAGTGCAGAAAGAACAGACATCAAGCATACCACTCCCTCAGGAGGTACACAAGAACCTTCCACCTCACAGGATCAAATGCTAGAAAGTCAACAAAGCATGGAAGCATCCTCCTTCAGGGCTCCTACTGGCCAGAGCCAAGACATCGAAGAAAAATATAAAGAAAATAAAGGCCAAGAATGAGAAATTGAAGGCCCAAAGTTATGCACATTACCTAAACATGGCTCCAACGAATCAGACAAGGCTAATGTTAGCCTTTGATGTGAAAGAAGGAAAAATACAGATGACTTTTATGAAGCCAACTACACATCAGCCCAGGTCAATTGCAGATTATTGGAAAACAGACTTTGAAGTATTGGAAAAGGATATCCATCCTATTGAAAAAATATAATTACATAAGCGAACTGGGGAAATGGTCTACTCCACTTTAACCAGTAAGGAAATTGCAGCTCACAAAATTCAAAATTCACAAAATAATATATCAGCGCAATTCTAGTTAGAGAAGGCCTCTT
Organism: Pinus taeda; assembly: GCA_000404065.3. NCBI lineage: Eukaryota > Viridiplantae > Streptophyta > Pinopsida > Pinales > Pinaceae > Pinus > Pinus taeda. The sequence goes on along the minus strand of APFE031082056.1, from coordinate 48,984 downwards.
CACAGGCCAAAGATACCATAATAAAGTCCCTAGAGGACTTAATTATAGAACTACACCATGATCCCAAAGATGTGAAAGCTGCAGAAAAGCTTATTAAGAAGAAAAATGATGACATAGCTGCACTAAAAAAGCAGCTCAAGATTCCTCCCCTGCATCATCCTCAAACAACTGAAGTGTTGGAAACTCAGAATGAGGAAGAGCTTATTGACTTAGTCCTTAAGCTGAATGAATAGTTAAAAGAAATAGAGAAAGAATTGGATAATTTGATACAGTCTAAACAGAGTGAGTTGGCCACCACTCCTCAGACTGTAATTCCTACAGTTTCTACAGTAGTACCCTCCACATTGGTTGCTTCTTTAGCACCAACAGTTCCACCAGCTACTGCTTTGCCAGTTACAGGTACATCAACAAGCACAGTGACATCCATAGAAAAGATCGCTGAATTGGTAAAATCCATGGAGGAAATGACCATCGAGGCAACTGAGCTCAAGAAACTTAAAGAAAAAGTATCATGTTTGGAAACTAATTGTAAACTTGCACAAATATAGCAGAAAGAAGAAGCTCAAAAGAATCAAAGAATGGGAGAAAGAATAAAAGTCCTTGAAAAGGACTTGACATTGCAACTGTTGGAAATAATACTGAGAGGGGGGGGTGAATCAGTATTATCAAACTCTTATCAATTTATACAAATATCTTCAGATCTGACAATTGAAACTTGCATATACCTTCCAAACTTATAATTTAATTTATTCTTTAGATGTTTGTCATTAATCTATATGTGAGAACCATAGAATAATGATCAGGAACACAAAATAGACAGTCACACCAAGGAACACAAGATGTAAGGTGGAAACCCAATGTGGGTGAAAACCACCTGCTGCAATATGTCTCTATCTTCTTTCAATTAGAAACTTCTTCTTACAATGATTTTGTATTGGTGTAGTCTTTTACCAGTACGCAGGTTGCAACCTGCAAAGAGCTACAACCCTCTCTCGTTTTCCAACTTCTTCTGGAAGGGAGCTATAACCCCCTTAGCTCTTGTACTAGCTGAAATATTAGTACGTAGGTGCTGACCTATAGAAGGCTACTACCTTCTCTTTCCTTCCAGGGACCACGTTTCATCAATTTTCAAACTGGATCCAAAACATCATGTACATGTGCATCATCCAATCTCCTTTAAACAAATAACTTCTCAGAATGCAGTATCCAAAAAATAACACCAGTAACCAAACACCAATTTAAACCCAGATCTCTGTAGAAATAGATAAAATATAGCTAAAATATATTTCAAGAAAGTTCCGCAACTTCACTGAAGGAAACATGCGGATACCCGCACTTCTGCCGTGACGAGTCTGTGCAACTCCGCATGTGCTTCTTCTCTGGTTCTGCGCACCTCCGCACTACGTCGTTGCCGCTCTCTTCAGTAGATCTAACTTATAATGCTCTGGTTTCTCCTTGATTCAGATTCAACTATGTCTCACCAACCGATTATCAGAAATTCAGATCTTTCTCTTCTTAAGATTTTCAACACTTGTGATTAGCCAAATGGTCTCCTTTCCTTTTTATAGGCTAGGCCTCACTCAAAACCATGGACCAAAACCATTGAGAAACAATACCACGGACCCAATACTTGGGTTAAATTCTTTTGGATGCAATACCACGGACCAAAACCATAGGATCAAAAACTGTCTAACTAATACCATGAACCAACAATAAGATTTCCCATGTGTGTGCGCTTTTCTCTGCATGAATGTGCGTGAACTTTTCTCTGCATGAAAGTGCGTGAACTTTTCTCTACAATAAAGGAACTTTTCTCTGCATGAAATTGCGTGAACTTTTCTCTGCATGAAAGTGCATGAACTTTTCTCTGCATGAAAGGAACTTTTCTCTGCATGAAAGTGCATGAACTTTTCTTTGCATGAAAGGAAATTTTCTCTGCATGAAAGTGCGTGAACTTTTCTACACTATAATTTATCATCTGAGATGAGTGGGTTGCAATCAAGTACAACATATGTATCATAATGCCAACAATCTCCCCCTTTGGACTTGATGGCAACAACAACCAATCACTCTCCCCCTTTGACATCAACGGCAAAGGGGCAGACTACCATACTCCCCCTGAGTACCTGCGGAAAACTCTGAACGAGCTCCCCCTTTGTATATGCTTTGTGCTGAAATGTTGTCTGCAAAAAGATGTTCTACAAGAAAGAACATGACTCCATACATTATAAATAACCTTCCTATCATCAAGACTCATACATACATCCATCTCCCATCCAAGTGGGAATACACTAGACAAACAAAACTTATTCATCCCAAGCATAGTGGGGAAACCAAAATAGGCCGTTACATGACCTCGATATGAAAAGAAGTACATGACATAGAGACAAGAACAACTATCAGCAGAATCAACCTTCAGACCAGCACACATTTATCTACTCCACCAAAAAACTCTTTAGAAATCAAACCAAGGACTTCTAAGATAATTCCAACAATGCGTCATTAGAATAATATATGCTCCCCCTAAACCTGTGCCAGATGATATCTGATAGACCCATTTGACCCACATAGACCAGCAAATGTACATGTATCCACCTGGGTACAACAGACAAGATTCAACAGCAGGATGATGCATCAACAACCCCTAGCTTCTGTCTGAGGTATTCAAATGTCTCCCTAGGCAATGGTTTGGTGAGTATATCAGCAACTTGTTCCTTGGAGGGAACATACTCCAATTTGACCTTTTGTTCCATCACTTGTTCCCGGAGAAAATGATACTTGATTGGTATGTGCTTGGTCTTTGAATGCATGACTGGGTTCTTTGAAACGCTGATTGCACTTGTATTATCACATAAGATGGAGATAGGTGGAGTACAAGTGATTTGAAAATCCTACAAAGTTTGCATCATCCAAAGGAGTTGTGTGCAACAAGATGCAACAGCCACATATTCTGCTTCAGCGATGGATAAAGCAATCGAACTCTGTTTCTTTCTGAACCAAGATAATAATCTGGAACCCATAAAGAATGCACCACCACTAGTTCTTTTTCTATCATCCACACTTCCAGCTCAATCTGCATCTGTATAAGCATGAAGAGTGAGATCTGTATCTCTAGGATACCATAGACCATAGTTTTGAGTTCTTTGAAGATACTTGAAAATTCTCTTTCCTGCCTGAAGATGAGTTTCCTTTGGATTTGCCTTAAATCTTCCAACTATTCCCACTGCATGCATGATGTCTGGTCGGGTCCCTGTTAGATAGAGAAGACTACCAATCATAGATCTATAGATTGGTTGATGCACTGCTACCGAGTCATCATTTGAGCTGACGCTACATCCTATCACCATCGGGGTACATACAGGTTTCGAATCCTCCATCCCATATTTCTTCAAATTTTGCTTGAGGTACTTGTTTTGAGATAAAAAGATACCGCCTTCATTTTGTTGAATTCGTAAACCAAGAAAATATGTCAGCTCTCCAATCAAGGACATTTCGAATTCTTTTTGCATCACCAAAGCAAAATTTTGACTCATAGCTTCTTCATTGCTGCCAAATATGATATCATCAACATACACAACAAGTATTAGCAGTGTGTCATTTTCAATTTTTATATAAAGATTGCTATCTGCCGATCCTTTTGAGAAACCTTGTTGATGAAGGTATTTGTCCAGACGATAGTACCAAGCCCTTGGAGCCTGTTTAAGACCATAGAGAGCCTTCTTAAGTCTGCATACAAGTTTTGGATCATTTCCAAGAATGAATCTATCTGGTTGCTCAATGTACACTTCTTCCTCTAAGTCTCCATTCAGAAAGGCAAATTTCACATCCATTTGAAATACTTTGAATTTCTGAAAGCTAGAGAGAGCAAGAAATATTCTGATGGCCTCAAGTCTAGCAACGGGAGCAAAAGTTTCTTCAAAGTCTATTCCTTCTTGTTGAGCATACCCTTTACAAACAAGTCTGGTCTTATTTCTAACAACTTCCCCATTTTCATTCAACTTGTTTTTGAATATCCATTTTGTCCCTATGACATTCTTATCTTTTGGTCTAGGAACCAACTCCCAAGTGTTGTTATTTTCAATCTGCTCAAGTTCATCATCCATTGCCTTGACCCAACATTCATCTTTGCATGCCTCTTTTACATTTTGTGGCTCAGTGGAGGAGAGTAATGCCAAATAGCTTTAAGCTTCTGCTATTGCTCTTCTTGTTTGTATACCAGCCTCTTTCTGCCCGAAAATCTGAGATTCTGGATGATTCTTCTGAACGTACCTGGATGGAGTCTTTTCTTCTATCCTTATCTATTCTTTTGGTGCCTCATCGGTCTCTTCTTCTTCATCATGAATCTGATTTGATATAGATGGATAGTCCTCTTCATCTTTGAAATCTTCAGATCTTACCTGCCTAAGAGTGTTTTCATCTTCATCAACCACTACATCAATACTTTCAACAATTTTTCAAAGCCTTTTATTGTAACACTTGTATGCTTTGCTGTGGGGACAGTAACCGAGAAGAATGCCTTCATCTGCTCTGGGTTCAAACTTGCCAAGATTTTTATCAGTATTTTTGATGTAGCATTTACTCCCAAAAATTTTGAAATATTTTACCGAAGGAGTCTCACCATACCAGAGCTCATGAGGGGTTTGAGTGCTGTTCACTCGGACGTTTGCTTTGTCGAGAATAACAACTGCAGCAAATGCGGCTTCACCCCAGAAAGTTGCGGGAGTTCCAAACTCATCAAGCATAGCATGAGCCATTTGTTGAACCATTATGTGCATCCTTTCCACTACTCCATTTTGTTGAGGAGTCCTGGCTGTAGAGAATTCTCTTCTTATTCCATGTTCTTCACAAAAATCAAAAAATTCATTTGAGATAAACTCCCCACCTCTATCAGATTTGAGGCATTTAATTTTGTGATCTGATTCATTTTCAACCAAAGCTTTGAAAGATTTGAATTTTTTGAAGGCTTCATCTTTGTGCTTCATAAGTCCTATCCAGACCATTCTTGAATAGTCGTCAATGAATAATATAAAGTATTCTTCTCCCCGAGGTGACCTTTTCCTAGACAGACCACATACATCAGTATGGACAAGCTCAAGTGGCCTGCTAGCTGATCCTTTCTTCTCAGGGAAGTTAGTTCTGGTTTGCTTACCAAACTGACATGACTTGCATATTGTATTGTCTGGAATTCTGATGTCTGGAAGACCACGAACTGCCTAGTATTTACATGCTTTCCTTATTTTTGAGAAGCTTAGGTGCCCCAATCTTTGGTGCCATAGCCAGTGTTCATCATTCTTGCTTAAATAGCATTGATGTTGTCCTTCTTTGAATATATATAAATTATTTGGAGTTCTTATGCCTTTGATCACTGTTTCTCCTTTATCAAGATCATGAACACTACATCCATTTGATCGAAATATTACCTCAGTTCCTTGATCGCACATCTG
>APFE031082056.1:0-42085 GCA_000404065.3 Pinus taeda | reverse complement strand
TATAATTATTACCTCGTTCATCTTCATCACTATTTGAGAGTCCATCACTGTCTTCATGAGTGTAATAGCTTTTCTTACTTACATTCTGTTTCTTGTTCCATCTAATAGGTTCCTTACCTTTGTCAAGCTTGTCTTTCTGAGGACACTTAGAAGCATAGTGACCGACTCTTCCACAAGCAAATCATTTGAAGGGTAACTTACCTCTGAATCTTCCAGCACCTCGTTGAAGGTTCTTCACAAAATTTGATTCTTCCTCTTCTTATGACATATGTCCTGACTCATAGTAATCTCCTTTGCCTGAAGCCTTGAATGCAACTTCTCTCATGTCTAAAGGTCCTCCTTTCCTCATTTCGTAAGCGGTTAGAATTCCGTGTAGCTGTGACATGGTAATTTTCTGTAAATTCTCCTTTTCTTCTATTGCAGAAACTTTTGATTCAAACTTAGGAGACAAAGATCTTAGAACCTTTTCAACCACAACCGCCTCTTTTATTTCTTCTCCCAGGATTTTTATACAATTAACAATCTCATATATTCGTAAGAAATAGTTAGCCACACTTTCATCATTGTACATTCTGAGATTTTCATACTGAATTCTGAGGGTTTGAAGTTTTGCTCGTTTTACCTGTTCATCTCCTTCATAGCTCAGGACGATCTTGTCCCATATTTCTTTTGTAGTTTTATACTGCATAACCTTGACGAATTCTGATTGAGATAGACATCCTAATAGAGTATTGACAGCCTTTGCATTTGTTTCAAACTGCTTCTTCTTAGCTGGATCTATCGGAGTTGTTGATGGAAAAGTGTACTTTGTATCTATGATATCCCAGACTTCTGTACCAAGAGATTGAAGATAGGCAGTGACTCTTACCTTCCAATAGATGAAATTGGTCCCATCAAAAATTAGTGGCCTGATCGATGCTTCTCTCTCGTAGTTGCTCATGATGATAGATATTCCTTCAAGTGATCAAGCTTCTTCTAAAGGACCTGCTCTGATACCAATTGTTGGAAATAATACTGAGAGGGGGGGTGAATCAGTATTATGAAATCTTTTCCAATAAACACTTGCAGATCTGACTATTGAAACTTGTATATACCTTCCAGATTTTAATGTAATTTATTCTTTAAATGTTAACCATTAATCTGTATGTCAGAACCATATAATAATAAACAGGAACAAGAAACATAGATAATCACACCAAACAACACCAGATATAAGGTGAAAACCTAATGTGGATGAAAACCACCTGCTGCAATATGTCTCTATCTTCTTTCAATTAGAAACTTCTTTTTACAATGATTTTGTACTGGTGCAGTCCTTTGCTAGTACGCAGGCTGCAACCTGCAGAGAGCTACAACCCTCTCTCGTTTTCCAGCTTCTCTTGGAAGGGAGCTACAACCCCCTTAGCTCTTGTACTAGCTAAGATACTAGTACGTAGGTGTTGACCTACAGAAAGCTACTACCTTCTCTTTCTTCCAGGGACCACATTTCATCAATTTTCAAACTGGATCCAAAACATCATGTACATGTGCATCACCCAATCTCGTTTAAACAAATAACTTCTCAGAATGCTAAAAACAAAAAATAACACCAATAACTAGGCACCAATTTAAACCTAGATCTCTGCAGAAACAGATAAAAGACAGCTAAAATATATTTCAAGAAAGGTCCGCAACTTCACCGAAGGAAACCTGCAGATATCCGCACTTCTGCCGTGATGAGTCTGCGCAACTCTGCACCTGCATTGTCTACTTTTCAGCGCACCTCCACACCTGCTCCGCCGATTCAACTATGTCTCACCAACCGATTATCAGAAATTTAGACCTTGCTCTTCTTAAGATTTTCAACACTTGTATTTAGCCAAATGATCTCATTTCCTTTTTATAGGCTAGGCCTCACTCAAAACCATGAACCAAAACCATTGAGAAACAATACCACAGACCCAATACTTGGGTTCAATTCTTTTGGATGCAATACCACGGACCAAAACCATAGGATCAAAAACTGTCGGACTAATACCATGAACCAACCATAAGATTTCCCATGTGCGTGCGCTTTTCTCTGCATGAAAGTGCGTGAAATTTTCTCTACATGAAAGTGCGTGATCTCTTCTCTGCATGAAAGGAACTTTTCTCTGCATGAAAGTGCGTGATCTTTTCTCTGCATGAAAAGAACTTTTATCTGCATGAAGTGCATGAACTTTTCTCTGCATGAAATGAACTCTTCTCTGCATGAAAGTGCATGAACTTTGTTGCACTATAATTTATCATCTAAGATGAGTGGGTTGCCATCAAGTACAACATATGTATCATAATGCCAACAGGTTTTCCCCCGGTGTCATAGATTTCTAGCTCCACGGGCTGAGCCAGATCTATGCTCTGATACCACTGTAATATTCATAACCCAGAATATTCCTCAAGCCCCAACAAAAACTCCAACCAAATATCTGCAAACGATATAATAACCCAGAAGTGATAAAATAACAATGGAATAGCATATAATAATGTAAACCATAAATATAAGCAGATACACAAGAAATGCAGCGAAAAAAGCTAAGCCATTTTATTATACTGAGCAATAAATGAGTACAAAAGGTAATTAGATAGATGGCACTTCGACTTGCACAAGGAAAGTGAAGAAATACTTTCAAAATGACAAGAATGGCCTCTCTGCATGGACGTTGCTGCTGCTAGAAAACAAATGATGATTTGGGACTGCTACCCTCCTTGGAAAAAGTTGAAACTCTGGATTTGGACACTACTAAAGAAACCCAGAAAAACCCAGAAAGCTTTCCTGGAATGGCCTCACACTGATCTGCATCCCCGCTGTTGGGAAACTGTCGTGTTGTTGTTGCTGCTGGAAATCGAATAAGGATTTGGGACTGCTCCCCTCAGAAAAGGCTGAAACTCTGGAATCAAACTCTACTAAAAAAACCCAGCAAAACCCAGAAAATTTTTTTGAAATGGTCGACCCCCGAAAATCACCCCCTTGGGGTTCTACACAGTTCCTCAAAGACGCTAATGAAACTGCTGCTGAAATGCTGATGAAATTGTTGCTGGAATGCCAATGGAAATACCTTGCCCGAACAGGCACTAGAAGTCCCCCGGGGTTAAGGATGAGATCTCTGATTGGAGACACTCAATGCACTAAACAGTGCTACAGACTAGCTAAACAGCCAGCGTGCTCTAAGTTGAAATGACTATCACAAATGATCATAACCAAAATGATCCCAAATGAGGGGGTTCCTCTCTATTTTATAACCTCTGCCTCTCACAATCCCTAGGCTCACTTTCTCTTGTGTGATCCCCTTCTTGCCATGTGTTCCTTCCCTCCTGCGTAATCCCTCCATGTATCTGTGTGGGCCCCATTTTTGTGTCCCCCTTTGGCCCCCTTGGTTCCCCTTTAAGTCATAACGTTGTGCTACCTAGGAAGTGACTTTTTATTTTAAAGTGAGTTACGTTCCCCCTTCCTCACTTTTTATTTACAAATAACTATAGAAGGCAAAAATCGAACAAAATCAAATATTCGAATTAGCCATAGCTAATTAGGAATATTATAGAGATCATCCCAGAGAAAGTGCGCAAGGAAATAGGAGCTTGGAGGGCAGAGGAGAAGGCTTGTGAGAAGCTTTGATTGCCTGTGAGCACCCAAGAGGATTGTACTGAGAGTTGGCTAGTTGTGAGAGCTAAGGCTTTGTATAATTCTGATGTATTTCCACCTTGTATGATAATATAGATAGTGGGGTTTTTAGCTGAGACTTTCCCCTAATTATTTTCATGTGTTTTGAATGATTGATTCTTCTTCTTCTAGTTATATGTGTTCATCTCTGATTCATCTCTATCTTTAAGATTCCGCAAATTTATAGTAGAAGTAGATTATAGTTTTGCTTTGGTATATTTCATTATCTGGTTAATCTACAGTCAAATTTTCTACATGGTCTTAGAGGTAGATTTCTCGAGAATTTGCAGAATTTCTACATGTTTGAACTACCTTGGAAGTAAGTAAATTAGAGTTGTGCCCAACAAATTATAGCATGAGAGGGAGTTGGTCACAATTGTGAGTGAAGAGTTCACTACAATGTCGAAGTTGCAGGCAAGTATTCGATATAAGGACAGGTTGGAAGGGTTGTCCAACTATAGTCCATGGAAGGAAAAGACCAAGTTGATCTTGCAGGTCAACAGGATTTGGCACTTTGCCAACAAAGAGATCAAGAAGCCAACCGACCCTAAGGAGATGTAAATATGGGAATATTTGGATGCGAGGGCGAGATTGATCATCCTTGATAGTGTGAGGGATGCCCTAATACCACATTTTTCCAAGAAGAATGCCACACATGAGATGTGGATGGCTCTTTAGAATTTGTTCCAGAATAAGAATGAGAACCGATTACTAATATTAGAGACAAGTTGAAGGCCACCAAGATGTTAAAGGGTGAAAGTGTGGCCTCATATGTGATGAGATTATCTCAGCTCAAAGATGTACTTGATGTCATTGGTGTCACTGTCTCAGATGGAGATATGGTAAGGATTGCCTTGAAAGGGTTCACCGAAGAATGGAAGCCCTTCATCAAAGGGATTGTTGCTAGGGAGAAGCTGCCAGAATAGGATAGGGTGTGGGATGACTTCATTAAGAAGAGTTGCGAGATGAGGATCTTTAGCCGAAGCAGAAAGCTTCATATGATGATGTGGAACTTGCATCATGAATGAAGGGTAAGCATAAAAAGGGATTGAGTAAAGTCAAGTGTTTCAATTGTGGCGAGATGGGGTCATTTTTTGTCGAGATGTCCGATGAAGAAGAAGGGAAGTGATGAGAAGAAGAAAGGAAAGCAGGCCTTCGGTGTTGCCGCTTCAACAGAGATGAACGATCTCTCCAAGAGATTGGAAGAAGAGGACTTTGCTATGATTTCTCATTTCTCGCAGAGTACTATCACTGAGGATGGACAGTATGTGGAAAATAGTGCGATGACGCATATGATAGGGTCAGAAGATGTTTTTGAGACTCTAGTTGGATCAGACTAGAAGTTGCACATGGTGTTAGGCAACAAGAGTCAGTTGAAGATTCGAGGATCGGGTGTTGTGCCATTCAAGATGGAGAAAGGGGGTATGATGTGGGTCCAATATGTACTATTTGTACCCGGACTCAAATATAGCATGATCTCTATCTCAATGATCGAGAGGAAAGGGTTTGAGGTCTTGTTCCAGGATTGGATGGCAAGACTTAGGCTTAGAGGCTCTAAGTCTGATGGGATTGTACTCAAAGTTAGAGAGCATGGTTTCTACAGGTTAACGGGCAAGCCTGTGGATCATGGAAAAGCAGGCTTCAAAGGAGAAGGCACAGATTCTCCAAGAAGAAGGTCCACTTCCCTGAGAAGGTCCAGATTCCAGAGACTCTAAAAGAGTCTAGTTCAAGAGGGAGCTTGTAGATTCGAGGGAGACTCTGCAACCCAAGAAAAGTGTGTGGTCAGTGGTGAGCAAGGGCACTCCTACAACTGCCAAAAAGGAATCATGGAAAGAGTGGAAGAGGCTACAGGATAAGAAGAAGCAACTTGTTTCTAGAAGTGACAACGACACTTCCAAGGAGGACATAGTTCACTCTACAGGGATTGCTACGATTATGAGTGTAAGGAGTTGGGAAAATGTTGCGAGAAGTGATGATACTTCCTAGTATTGGAAGTATCTCCCTCGCTAACAAGGAGTGTTGATTTTTGTAGCTTGGGAGGTACTCCTAGCCCTAAGGTTCAGGGTTTGGAGGGAAAAGCACCACAAGGGCATCTTGTGGGCTTGGCACCCAAGTGTGGGATTTTTCACCTATCGTGGTTTGGGCCAAAACCGTGATGAGAAATTGACATGTGATGGATGAGGAGGATAGTGCTCGGCAAGACAATTCCAACGCAACGAGAATCATCCGAATATGAGTTGTCATTAGAGAGATATTGATTTTTGAAGTTGACAAATTAATTTGGTTGTCAAGTTGGTCAACTTGATGTAAACACATTGAAAAAGAAGTGTCACGTCAAATGAGATGTTGAGCCCCTCTTTATGCCTATAAAAGGAGGATGAAGGCTCATTGTTTAGGCATCCAACTTGAGCAATAAATCCTCTGAAATTTCAGTGAAGGAGACAATAGGACAGCGTGGAAGCACTATAAGTAGCATAAAAGTTTTTTGTTTTGCTATAGTTACAGAGTGGGAAAGAGAGGTTGTTTGGGTGGCCATTTGGGTGTTGTTCTTGGGTTCTTTTGCACAGAGAAAGGCTAAGATTTGAAGCCTAGCTACAGCAAAAGAAGAAGGGACAACGTGGAGCTTAGGATTGTCTTTAAGGGTCTTTTTGGAGGATGAGTTTTCTGGAAGGAACATCGAGATAGCTCCCTAAAGGGCCAAGGTAGAGGTAAGTGTTTTGGATCTATTTGAAGTATTGTTTTGGGGGCAGATCTCTATCACCTTGCTGGCCAAATTCTACAAGATTATTGTGGGCTAGGCCGAAAGCCATAGCACCATAGTAAGGTGTGTGGAGGGGCAGTTTAAAAGGGTTATATATGCCTATGACAACAGTGTGTTAAAGGAGGAGTCTCCCAAGGCTAGGCCGCATTTAATAAAGGTTGTTTGAAGGTTGTTCAAGGGTTGGTTAGTGGTTGTTGTAGCTTGCAAAATATGCCCTAAACAATGAAAATCAAGGGCAGAAAATGGATAGAAGACTTGGAGCAGAAATTGATGTGTAGTGGGTCAAAGTTGTTGACCAAATTGGATTATTTGTTTATGCAACCTGTTGGTGCCATGTGGATGACATTCTTTGGTGATGAAATGTCTTACTAGGAGCAGAATTGACAATGACAAGATTGGATGTCATAGAGTTAGTGGAGGGCAGTGTGTTGGCTAACCAAAGTAGCCCTAGAGAAATAGACAAGAAAGATGTTGTTGATGCGGAATTGGGTGAAGTATTGCAGCCTTATGTGCAGCACTTTAATGGACAAGACGTATGATGCGGTTACAGGATGTATTATTTGTACCATGACTCAGATAGCATGATTTAAGTCTCGATGATTGACAAGAAAGGGCTTGAGGTCTTGTTCCAAGATGGGAAGGCAAGACTCAAGCTCAGAGGCTCTAAGTCTGATGGGATTGTACTCGGAGTTAGAGAGCATGGTCTCTACAGGTTGACGGGTAAGCTTGTGGATCATGGAAAGAAGCAGGTGGAGTAGGTGCAGGTGCAAACATGGGTGCTCCTACAACTGCCAAGAAGGAATCATGGAAAGAGTGGAATAGGTTACAAGATAAGAAGAAGCAAGTTGTTTCTAGCAGTGACAATGACACTTCCAAGGAGGGCATAGTTTACTGTATAGGGATTACTGCGATTGTGAGCGCTAAGAGTTGGGCAAGTGTTGCGAGCAGTGATGAAGATGATGAGATACTTCCTAGTATTAGAAGTACCTCCATCGCTAACAGTGAGTGTTTATTTGTGTAGCTTTGGAGGTACTCCAAGCCCTAGGGTTCAGGGTTTGGAGGGCAAAGCACCACAAAGACAGTGTGTGGGCTTGGAACCCAAGTGTGGGGTTTTGCACCCATTGTGATTTGGGCCAAAACCATGATGATAAATTGACATGTGATGGATGAGGATGATAGTTCTCGACGAGACGATTCCAACACAACGAGAATCATCTGAATCTGAGTTTTCGTTAGAGAGATATTGATTTTTGAAGTTGAAAAATTAATTTGGTTGTCAAGTAGGTTGACTTGATGTAAACACAGTCCAAAAGAAGAGCCACTTCTAATGAGACGTTGAGCCCCTCTTTATGCCTATAAAAGGAGGACAAAGGCTCATTGTTTATGCATTCAACTTGAGAAATAAATCCTCTGAAATTTCGGTGAAGGAGACTAAAGGATGGCATTGAAGCCCTAGAAGCAGTGTGGAAGTTTTATGTTTTGCTATGATTACAGTGTGGGAAAGAGAGGTTGTTTGGGTGATTGTTTGAGTATTTTTCTTGGTTTCTTTTGCAGGAAGAAAGGTCCAAGTTTGAAGCCTATTTGCAACAAAAGAAGATAGGACAACGTGGAGCTTAGGGTTGTCTCTAAGGATCTGTTTGGAGGCCGCATTTGTTGGAATGAAGGCCGAGATAGCTCCATAGAGGGCTCAATAAGAGGGAAGTGTTTTGGGTCTATTTGAAGTACTTTTTTTAGAGTAGATCTCTATCACCTTGCTGGCCGAAATCTACAAGATTATTGTGGGCTAGGCCGCAGGCCATAGCACCACAGTAAGGTTTGTCGAGGCGCAGTTTAAAGAGTGTATATCTACCTATGACAACAGCGTGGTAAAGGAGTCTCCCAAGGCTAGGCTGCATTTAATGAAGGTTGTTTGAGGGTTGTTCAGGGGTTGGTTAGTGGTTGTTGTAGCCTGCAAAATATTCCCTAAACAGTGATAGTCAAGGGCAGTGATCAGACAACAGAGTTGGAGTAGAAATTGAAGTGTATTGGTTCAAAGTTGTTGACCAAATTGGATCAGTTATTTATGCAACCTGTTGGTGCCATGTGGATGGCATTCCGTGGTGATGACATGTCTTCCTAGGAGCAGAATTGACAGTGACGAGATTGGGTGTCATAGAGTTAGTGGAGGGCGGAGTGTTGGCTACCGAAAGTAGCCCTAAAGTAGCAGACAAGAAAGATGTTTTTGATGCACGATCGAGTGAAGTATTCCAGCCTTATGTGTAGCACTTTAATGGACAAAAGTGACTGCTATATTGGAAAATTGGAGATCGGGAATTAGGCCTACCCAAAGAGCAGTTGATGAGCCCGTGTTCATTGTAGTAGACGTGACTTGCAGCGATGATAGGAGGCAGCCCTCTTGGAATCTCGATGTGTAATGGCCTTGATGGACTAAGGCACTACTAGTGAGCAGTGCGGGTGCAAAGGTACAACAAGACAAGCTACAACATCGAAGATGCAGAACGAAGTTTGTCATTATATCTTGTATACTTTAGACTGCTGTATTATTTAAATGTGGTTTAATATAACAAAGAATGGGATTGTACATATTGTACAATTTTGTTTAAAACTGTGTATATTGCGCATATGTGATTTATTGTTTTATATTTCTGTTGTGCAAAGTAATTTATGGTTGAGATTCTTAGTTTGGTAGTGTCAGTGATTTTAAGACTCTAAGCTAGACCCAAGGTCGTCGAAATTCAACACATCACATCCTTAACAATTGTTCTACTCCTGCATAAATCCATTTTCAATGACTTGAATTCTAACTTACTACCTCCTCTCTAAGTTTAGAAAAATTCTACCATGTGTGGACTTCCTTAAATCAGAGAGAGAGAGATAGGGATTTAGGAGGGAGACACACAATGTGTGTGTGTGAGAGAGAGAGAGAGAGAGAGAGAGAGACAAAAGGGAATAGAGAAAGGGGGGGAGAGATAGAAAGATGGAGTCATAGGTCTAGAGAAAAAGGAAGGGATAGGGAAAGGGGAGAGAGGGAAACACAAGATGTTTTTGGGACGCTAGTTAGATGGGACTCGAAGTTGCACATGGTGTTGGGAAACAAGAGTCAGTTGGAGATCCAAAGATCGGGTTTTGTGCCATTCAAGATGGAAACAAGACGTATGATGCAGGTCCAGAATGTGAGAACTCGAATATAGCATGATTTACGTCTCGATGGTCAAGAGGTAAGGGTTTGAGGTCTTTTTCCAGGATGGGAAGGCAAGATTCAAGCTCAGAGGCTCTAAGTCCGATGGGATTGTACTCGAAGTTAGAGAGCATGGTCTCTACAGGATGACGGGCAAGCTTGTAGATCATGGAATGAAGCAAGTGGAGTAGGTGCATGTGCAGGCTTCAAAGGAGAAGGTACATATTCTCCGAGGAGAAGGCACACTTTCTCGAGAAGGTCCAGATTCTTGAGACTCAAAAAAATTCTAGTTCGAGAGGCTTGCAGATTCATAAGGAGAATTTGAAACCCAAGAAGAGTGTGTAGTCAGTGTTGAGTAAGGGTGTTCCTACAACTACTAAGAACGAATCATGGAAAGAGTGGAAGACGTTATAGGATAAGAAGAAGCAACTTGTTTCTAGCAATGATAGAGACACTTTCGAGGAGGGCGTAATTCAATGTACATAGATTTATTGCGATTGTGAGCACCAGGAGTTGGGCAAGTGTTGCGAGCAATGATGAAGATGACAAGATACATCTCAGTATCGGAAGTACCTCCGTCACTAACAGGAAGTGTTGATTTGTGTAGCTTGGGAGGTACTCCAAGCCCTAGGGTTCAGGGTTTGGAGGGCAAAGCATCACAAGCTACACTGGGCTTGGAACCCAAGTGTGGGGTTTTGCACCCATCGTGATTTTGGCCAAAACCATGATGGAAATCGACATGTGATGGATGAGGATGATAGTTCCTAGTAAGACGATTCCAACGCAATGAGAATCATCTAAATCCGAGTTGTTGTTAGAGAGATATTGATTTTTGAAGTTGACAAATTAATTTGGTTGTCAAGTAGGCCGACTTGATGTAAACATAGTCCAAAAGAAGTATCACTTCAAATGAGACGTTGAGCCCCTCTTTATGCCTATAAAAGGAGGACGATGGCTCATTGTTTAGGCATCCAACTTGAGTAATACATCCTCTAAAATTTTAGTCAAGCAGACTAAAGGACAACGTGGAAGCCCTAGAAGTAGCATGGAGGTTTTTGGTTTTGCTATAGGTACAATGTGGGAAAGAGAGGTTGTTTGGGTGGTTGTTTGGGTGTTGTTCTTGTGTGCTTTTGCAAGGAGAAAGGTCGAAGTTTGAAGCCTAGCCATAGCAAAAGAAGGGACAATGTGGAGCTTAAAGTTGTCTCTAAGGGTTTGTTTGGAGGTCATGTTTACTGGAATGAAGGCCGAGATAGCTCCCTAGAAGGCTGAGGCAGAGTTAAGTATTTTGGGTCTATTTGAAGTACTCTTTTGGGGGCAAATCTCTATCACCTTGCTATCCGAAATCTACAATATTATTATGGGCTAGGCTGCACACCATAGCGCCATAGTAAGATGTGTCGAGGGGCAGTGTAAAGGGCTTATATATGCCTATGACAACAGTGTGGTAAAGGAGTTGTCTCCCAAGGCTAGGCCGCATTTAATGAAAGTTGTTTGAGGGTTCTTCAGGGGTTGGTGAGTGGTTGTTGCAACCTGCAAAATATGCCCTAACCAGTGAAATTCAAGGGTAACAATCAGACAGCAAACTTGGAGCAGAAATTGATGTGTATTGGGTCAAAGTTGTTGACCAAATTGGATCAGTTGTTTATTCATCCTGTTGGTTCCATGTGGATGACATTCTGTGGTGATGAAATGTCTTCCTAGGAGCATAATCGACAATGATGAGATTGGGTGTCATAGAGCTAGTGGAGGGCAACATGTTGGCTACCCAAAGTAACCCTAGAGCATAAAATAAGAAGGATGTTGTTGATGCGGGATTGGGTGAAGTATTGCAGCCTTATGTGCTGCACTTTGATGGACAAAAGTGATTGGTAGATTGGCATATTGGAGCTCGGGAATTAAGCCTAGCAAGAGAGCAATTGATGAGCCCATTTTCATTGTAGCAGATGTGACTTGTAGCGATGATAGTTGACAACCCTCTTAGAGTCTCGATGTGTAATGGCCTTGATGGATTAAGGCACTACTAGTGAACAGTACAGGAGCAAAGGACCGACAAGACAAGATACGACATCGAAGTTGTGCAACAAAGTTTTTTCATTGTATCTTGTATGCCATAGATTGTTGTATTATTCAAATGTGGTTTAATATAATGAATATTGGGATTGTACATATTGTACAATTTTGTTTAAAATTTTGTATATTGTGCATATGTGATTTACTGCATTATATTTCCGTTGTGCAGAGTAGTTTATGGTTGAGATTCTTAGTTTGGTAGTGTCAATGATTTTAAGACTCTAACCTAGACTCAAAGTCATGGAAATTCAACACATCACATCCTTAACAATTGTTCTAGTCTTGCATAAATCCCTTTTCCACGACTTGAATTCTAACTTACTACCTCCTCTCTAAGTTTAGCAATTCTACCATGTGTGGACTTCCTTAAGGAGATAAACAATGTGTGTTTGTGCGCAAGAGATAGAGAGAGAAGGGAATAAATAAAGGGGGGAGAGATATAAAGATGGAGTCATAGGTCTAGAGAAAAAGGAAGTGATAGGGAAAGGGGTAGAGAGGGAAACATGGGAAGAGAGAGAGATAAAGGGATATGGAGTGAAAAGAAGGGGAATGGGGGATTTTGGGGGGAGAGAAAGGGGGGGCTTAGAAAAGGGGAGACAGAGGGATATAAGAGGTATATATAAGAAGAGAGAGATACATACATGGAGAGGGAAGATGGGGTGGAGAGAGTGCGGGGGGGACACTAGGCAAGGAAGATAGAGAGAGGAGGAAATACAAAAAGGTGGGGCAAGAGAGAGAGAGGAGGGAAACATAACGAGAGTGAGAGGAAGAAAGGGATAGGGAAAGAGACAAAGAAATGGGAGAAGTTGCAAAGAGAGAAAATGGGGGCTTAGTGATGGGAGAGAGAGCCTGATATAGGAGGGAGACAAAAGGATAGAGAGAGGAAATGATGAAGAGGGAGGCAAAGTGAATGGGAGGAAGGAGGAAAAGTTAGAGAGAGAAAAAAAAGATGGAAAAAGAACACATGCATGTTAAATTAATGTGCGTGCATTATATAACATGTGAAATTTGTTTTGTGCATGTCTCCAATTAATGCCAATCTAGAAGGTGGCAACGTGATAATAGGGGCAAAGGTTTTTGGCCTTTTTGCTGGTAAGGTTGGTAAGTTTCCTATTTGCAGCGTGGTTCAAATGTGATCTAGTATGAATAGATCTATGGCTTGGGGGAAGCATCGTTCGCGATATTTTATTGGGCATCGGTCTACTTACAATCGGTTTAGGCAACCTTTCTCGAGTATGTTCTCAGTCTCTAACATTGTTTCCCTACACCCATGGCTAGTTATTTATTTTTGCTGGTCTCAGGGAAGAAGGGTTGTCTTGAATTTGATGGTTTGGAAAGAGCACTATCAGGAATCTTATATGGTAGTTGCATAATTGTATGAGGGTTCCTTTGTTTTATGTACTCCTATGTTTGTGTACTATGGAATTATGTCGTCGCGTATGGGTATTTGTTGGGCAAGGCTAATGTTTTGTTTCTAGTTTTCTTCCTATTTCTATCCTGGTTGTAATGGATTTGGTTCTGTGATTGTTTTTGGTTCAGGCCCTGAGGCTTCAAAATTCTGGTATGTGTACGACCTAGTTCAAACTTATGCCCTCATCCATCCATGGCAGGGTTGGACTCATGTTTCTTGGCTCTGGGATTTATTTTATTTCCAGCTTGCAATCTACAAAAGGGGAAAGCATCGGTATATGTATAGATCGTGGCCCTTATATATGGTTAATTTGGCAAGTCCCCTGGTTCGATGTAGCCCTTGCAAGCATATTACACTTAGAGATAGGCTCTTGTCGAGTTGACTAGCAGAGTCCAAGTCATTTGTTATAAGTTCTCTCAACCACTCTCAAACCATGGTCGGCGCTGCCTTTGGAAAGGGCAATTCCACCTGGGGTTCTCGTGGTCGCATTAAGCAACCAAAGGTTTATTCAGAGGTTCGTCAGCCCAGTGCTCAAGTTGGTAAAACTCATGGTTACAAGTAGGCCTCCCACATAATAAATTAAGTTGCCACTGCTTTTCATGAGGGAAGCTCTACCCAGGTCCACCAGCTTATCGCAAAATGGGAAGTCAGGCTTAACACAAAAATTGGTATAATGGATATTGACCTGGCTGACTGGAAAACTACAGTGACTGACCCTAGACACCCTCGGGGATGATTTTCCCAATATAAACAAATTGTCCATTTGCATTGGATAATGAAGAAGCTCCTGCTTAAAGCTTTGGAGCATATCCCTTTTGGCTCACCTTTGTCTTCTCAACAGTTCCCAATTTACAATAAGGATTTCCAACATATTCAATTTCAACTCTAAATGCATAATGGTTTTCTCAGTGGCATCAAACAACATATCCCATGCAGCCCGCAAACTGAGCTTCCAAGCTCAAGTGAAAAGTATCTTGCTCCTGTTGATTCAGCTGATGATAAGTAGTTTGATGTTTTACTCCTTGTTTTGACTTTTTGTATGCAGCAGTTACAAATATTTCAACAAGTTTATAGTTATGTAGAATATAGGAAGTATAAAAACACTCAGACTTATTTAGCTTGGCTTGACAAACTTATAATATTTTTCTTTTGAATGGCTTATCATGTTGTTAGGTGGCCAACGGACTTGGTTTCCCTCTAGGCAAGTTGAGGCAACCTAACCATTTAGTTTATGGTTCTAACTCGCCTGTTTTGAAAGATAATGAATAGAAAGGTCATAACTCCTACCAAACTTACAAAAAAAAAATGTGCAATTTGTTCTATTAATGCGCACACATTATTAATTTCAAAAAATATTTGACACGAACACCTTTTTCAATTACATGGTGAATGAGATGCTTGCTTTGGTTTTAGGTTCAAATTCACAAAATTATTGGTTTGTACCGCATAAATCAAAAGCACACCCATTTTTACATCTTGAGTTTCAACCATGATTCTACATATGATCTATGCATTCATTGCTAATAAAACTAACAAGTTTAGATCTATGTGCAAATTCTAAATATAAATTTATTTTCATAATTTATTTATTTTAATTTAATGTTTTACATATATAAATTGATAAAAAAAACAAGGTATGTTGCTTTCAATATAACTTTCGATTGTGTACTTATTTTGAAATCCAAAAAAAACTTACATTAGAATAGATGAAGACCTACTCACTTAAAACAAAGATATGAATATGTTAAGACTTCTAGAGCAAGGCTTAATGGTTTAACTCATTATTTTAAGGCTTCATTGTGTTTCTAGTATATATATAATCAATATTAGAAAATATGGGAAAATAATGATAAACAAAATCCATCTATTATCTACAAATATACAAATTTGTTTTAAAAAATCTCATCACTTACATACCAAACCTAAAGCTTAACACAAATATATGCATTATATTTTAGAGAAAAAAAAAACACACACAAGATAATAAACAACATTAAAAAATAAAGAAATATAATGCACAAAATCTAAATTATTATCTACAAAATAAAAAATTCGTTTTAAAAGATTTTCATTTACATACCAAACCAAACTTAACACAAATATATATATTATATTAAAAAAAAAATAACATATCAAATTTAATAAAACACAATTTTTAATATTATATATACTTAATTCTTTTACACCATCTCCTAAAAAAATTATAAAAATACATCTAATATTGCAAAGCACACCTAATAATTCTGTTAGCGCTCATATTTCTGTTTGCTCATATTTCTATTTCTCACATTTTGGATGCAACTAATCTGTTTTTCACATTTCCGTTGCAACTAATGTGTCATGTGTCATAATGGGTAGTACTTATATATATATATAAAAGTGATGGAAAATTGGTAGTGACTATATATATTGTTTAAAAAAGATCAATAAATATTTAAATAAATATTTAAATTATCTCTAGTTTATTAGTCATTTAATTTATATAACTAAGTTATATATAACAATTTAATTAAAAAAATAAAACTGAAGTTATAACCAAATATCAGTGGCTACCAATGGCAGGTGTTAATGAGTAAAACGCAACCAAAAAAACAACAAAACAAACAGTTTGCCTGTCTTTTTCAACAACAGTGATATCAATACAGGTGTGAAAAGGCATCCTCGTATCTAGAGACTCGGATGAATAATATGGCATCACCAATCCTCGTATATAAATTCAGATGTCTAACAGCCCACTCACCTCCATGATGTCTAACAGCCCACTCACCTCCACAAAAGAAGGCACCATAATGAAGCAAATTAATGAAGACAAAGAAGTACGGCAGGAGGCGACACCAAAAAGAAAACTGGAACAAATGGTTTCATCGAGTCGTTTCGTGCCCAAGCCATATTTACCTGGGCAATGGGCTCTGCCAAGAAATGCTACACTTCCGGATTAAATAAATATATTTCAACTCTTATTAATCGTATTAATCGAAGGAAGTGAAAGTTGCATCGTAAAAATGAACACAAGGCAACTGAATAATATACAATACATTTAATGAAATCCAGAGGGAAAATACAGCAACACCCAAATAAGCATGGATGAAATTATGTGTGATTCGCTGAGCAACTTGTACCATTGAAATAGTGAAGCATACATCCCATATATTCTTCGCTTAAGAATCTGTATTGACCAGCTGGCTTATATTTATTTGTGCCACAGTTTTCACTCAAGCTGTGGGCACATTTTTTTAATGGGAGTCGAAACCACTAAAATTGACTTCTGCTGGAAAGAAAGTGATGAAGGTTTTCTTTTCATTTAAACAATTTCAGAGCTCAGAAACAACAAAACAAAGATGTCAGAGACGCGCTGAAAAAAAAATCCATATATCTCGATCCCACACCCAGCGAGAGAAGCCTAACCCTATCATTAATAGCAGAAAACCATCTTCATCCATATTACACAATTCCACACAATTCTACCACCATAAAACCCTTGTCTCCTGGCATTTTTGTCGACAAACACTACCATCTACTGGTGGATCTCTCGAACATTCTGTGCTGAGAGTTTTTACTCTGTATTATTCTTCACCATTCGCAAACTTACTGTTCAAACATTATAACTTTGTCACCACATTATCAATGTATCCACACAGTTTACAATTCAAGCAATTCAGAGGTAATGTATCCACACAGTTTACAATTCAAGCAATTCAGAGGTTATATCTTGCAATTGAGGTAATGTATCCACATAGTTTACAATTCAAGCAATTCAGAGGTTATACTTTGCAGTTGCATGGCGGGTTTAAATCTACTAATAATATCTTTTTTTTAAAAGAAATCAGCATTTCTCAACCCGAGGGTTGCTGGTACTAAGCCCGTCCACAGATATATTTAACAGTTTACAAAGCTCAAAGCCAATACAAAAATATTTATATAAACACAAAACCATTACAACAATATTTATTAAACATTATAGCACATATATCACTAATAAGAATTTGAACCAGGTAAAAAAATTAACAGCCCTTCTGCCCAATTACCCCAGATAATCCCAGTTGCCAAATCTACCGACAATCTATATGAAAATGCTAACAATAGATAAATGATTACCAAGCCAATGTTATCATAATATTTAGAGACGGTGATCTAAAATTGCAGACAATCCCAGAAATTTACATTTAAGGCACATATAAATGCATCAAGCCAAGTCCAGAGCGATACGAGTAAACTGACATGTTGAATAATAACAATCTCTATTTGCTCTTTCATGGATCAGCTACAACACTAACTGTCAGACAACATTCCTTTTTTCTTCTCCGTTCTCTTTTACAGACCACAGTGGAAATGTAGATGTGTTTGTAAACAGAAATCAATAAAAGAGCAGTCTGCTGTTAGCTTTCCATTGGCCATGGAAACACATGAAATGGATATGTTTAAATTCTAACAACGGCTTTGCATTTACAATTTTACCATCTTTTTGGTGCATATTCCTCGTACTAGTGCTCAGTTTTACGATTTTTAAAATATGCTTGCATGTAGGGTAGGAATTTAAAATTTGAAGCACCCATTAAAATGGATATTTTTGCAATTCTGGTGTTTGTGATAGTTTTTGCAATTCTAGTGTTTGTTTTAATCATTTTAAGAAAGAACCTTGTTTTAATTATTTTAGGAAAGAATCTTGTTTTAATCATTTTAAGAAAGAATCTTGAATGGCAGGGAAAAATTTTGCTATATTTGATAGGCAAATCACCTTGTGACCGGGCAATTTAAATTTCAAATTCCAACCCTGCTTGTATGTATGAAAAATGGTGATTTTTATCTTGATTGCAGATTTCCAAATTTTCTGTAAATTTGATGTACATAAATAAAGTCAACTATTTGAATTTACTCCTATCCATCTAATTTTCCAGAATATTTTAAAATCTACAACCCACTTAAGTTCAGCTATAAAAAGCTCCACAGCAAATCAATTAGTGATGTATTAGTGATGTGGAGGCTGGCGGAAATTTTGAATCACTAGAAATGCCATAAATTCCATTTAGGTATATTGAATTTACCATCTCTTGCCTATGCTAATCAAGTCAATTCTAGCTATGCATAAGTGAATTCAGGCTTGCACTTTATTCCTTTGAAGCACTATTACTGACGCCATTCTCTAAAACAGTGTTAGGACGACTGCACATTGTTAACAGAGACAGAAAAAGGACGCAACAGATGTGTCGAGAAAAACACAACAAAAGAAGAATACATGGACGAACGCATAGAACCCCATTGACACCTTCAACCATGTTGACCAAACCTGCAACATGCAGTGCAAAAGTTGAATCACCATTACTCTGCAGGCTGCCACAAAAGTCAATTTCAATCCTCTCATTCCATGACAGTACAGCGTGCCAACTTTAGAGATAGAAAACTTTATGGACCATGCCAGAGAAATCCTCTCATTCCATGACAGTACAGCGTGCCAACTTTAGAGATAGAAAACTTTATGGACGATGCCAGAGAAAGGAGGACTCCTAATTAGATCTTACCCCTACAACTAGATTAAGCCCTCATGCAGATTTCAAATGATTAAAGAGGCCAATGTAAATCTTGGTGGATTCACAAACCTAGAAGATTAGGATCTGCATAAGGAAGCGAATGAATTTTTCTTTTGCCACCCACAGATAAATGCACTAGAGCATGCTGTTTTAAAGGAATCTCAGGATCCTACAAGACAAACAAATCAAATCTAACAGGACTAAGATCATCATTTACTTGAAACTAAAAAAAACTTTCAGGGATCTAAAAAGGAAAAATTATGGCTTTAATAGATCTACGGAAAACATTGTGTGGAATTTTTATTTCGAAATGGCTTTACCAGATATAAAATCGGCCTGCTCGTAGGCTTTAGATCCATGCTGGAATATCCTCAAACACTGGTAGGAAACAATATCTTTAATGCTTGGAATAGTCATCTAGGGTTTTAACATTTTCTAGCATTTTCAGAGCTTAAGAATCCATGGCCATGGTAACATGAATGATTCTGGAATTGTTATCGGTACTCATGTTTAAAAAGATTAATCTGACGAAAATAGAAACTGGGGACTTACCTGGGCGCATCCGCCCTTGACGTGGCGTCCCTCGCGGTCGACCTCCGTCTCAAGACGCAGGTTTTGTGCATCGACGAGTTCAAGGGACGGCCAGACTTCCATCAAAACTTAAGCGATGACACCATCTAAAGCAGAACACAACGTCCATGAATTTGAAGCGGTGTTTCTAGACTCAAGAAAGATAAGCAAGGGTATGCTAATGACAATCTACAGATGACAGGATACGCAATGAAATAGCTGGTGCCTCTCTGGCTCTTGCCTTTGGCAGTGAGGCAACAATGCCCGTTCCTGCTTTTGAGATGCCCATGCTGCCCGCAGCCCCGGTACAGCCCTGTGCAAGGACAGGGGATGCATTTTCCTCGTATTTGCAGGTTATTGTCGCTTCGATTACCCTAACCTTTAATTTAGGGTCGTTTGCCGCCGAAACCTCGAGGGTTTTCTGGCGAAAACACTGGAAATGACAACTAAAAATAGATTCAATTTTCCCTTTGCTCGTGCGGGTCTTCAGAAGCTGCAGAAGCGACATTGGTGTCTTTCTTTTTCTTAAGAAATCCCCTGCAGTACCAGGAGGCCCAGATGGAGATCCAAATCAACTGTTGCTGTCACCACAAGAAAGGGCAGAACCAGATATAAGAATGGTATTGGTAAACTGATTTACCTGGGTATTAACCTCTACTTGAGTACCGAAAATTTCAACTGGTCTGTTCAAATTATTGTTACTTGCATCCATTTGCTTCTTGCTTTACAATCCAGTCAAGCTCTTTGTAATCGTCCCGTTAGCCCATTGTGATTCAGCTTTACTATAGAACAGCAAAGATCTTGGGTATATGGATATACGGAGACATTTCCATCTGCCCCCAAATTTAATCACAGTCCACCCACTGCAGGTATTGTTCCCTGACCATGACCTCATTGGTATAAGGATACCCTGTGAAAACCCAACCCAACAGAGCACTCATCTCTGCAGGATAAGATTCCTTTAATAAAAAGCTCTGTCGAAGGACCTCTGCATCAGCCGTGCTGCTCTGAAAGAGATTAATGGCTTGCAGGTTGCAAAGCATGGATCTCTTCCAAATCGATATGTACCCCAAAAACAATGCGCATTTAATACTCCTATTAATGGAATACATACCAGCGAATCTAAACTAACTTCAATTCCAAGGATTTATATCCGAACAACCACAATAAAACCCTTCCGATTCGCCGCTCACCTCCAGAAGGTGTATAAATCATATCTCAGGAAAGGGTTACCCACCTTTCGGAAACGGCTTTTACGATCATCTGAAACTGCTATCTGGCACGGAAAGTCAGACAAGCGTTCTCAACCCTTCGTACGCCTTTCTTTCAACCTCATCTGTTCTGTCAGACACGGTCCCAGGCTCCATAAAAGTCGGGGGCTGAGAGCATGCATCAGACCGTCGGATAGACAACACACTCAAACCATCGGCGGAGAACTGCGATTTACACTGCTAAATTGAAAGTTTTTTACTTCAAGTGCCCTAAATCTATCTAAATACTCAAAATTACATGTTCTGAGTGCTGGGTAAACAGCTCCCGCAGAGAATATTACAACATTCACAGATCTAGATCAGGTATTTTCAGGGTTTCCATATACAGATTTAAGGTTTCCATATCCAGATTTATTAGATTTATTGAGATCGTTTCCAAACACCAAAATTTAAAATGTCTATTCAAATTTAAATTTCTATACTAAAATTATTTATAACTCAATTCCAAACATCAAAATTCCAAAAGCCAAATTACAATTTAACCTTCACCCTACCAATACCAATTAACTTAACATGGATGGCGAAGCACCTATTAGGCATCTAGGATTTTGTTTGACAAGAGAGATCCCATGTATTTCTCCAGTTTTTTTGGTCTTTTATCAGTATTTTACAGACCATACAAAATTTAAAACGTACGAGAAGGGAAAAAAGAAATCATAATTTAACGTGCACACATTTAATTTAGCTATAATAAATTTTAATCACCGACCGTAAATATGTAGATTCAATCCGATTGGTTATCAATAAAACAATAATATTGTTTCTTGGAGTTGTCTCTGTTCTCAATAATTTCTGTTTTCAGGTTGTGTTATTAGTTGCCACCAAATTGTTACTAAAAAATTTCAAGCTCTTCTACTTGTTAATTTAACTAGATTTAATTTATTAAAATTACGGTGAACCTCAAGTAAAATGGGTGTTTTTTACTTAATTATAATTATGTAATATTAAGTATGTGATATTGTTATCTTAAAATAGCACACAAAAATTAAACATTTATGTAAGTGCATAAAACTTAAAATCACATACATGAAAAACAAATAATTATCATCAAACTTTAATTTGATAAGGGAAGCTAAAGTGCTCTTTGCATCAGGTTCTTCATTAATAGAGTAATTATTTTTTTTAATTGTGATTAATTTTAGAAATAAAACAATTTAATCTAATAATTTATTATTTTTTTTTAAACAGATGAATTTTTTTCAAGTAAAATCATAATATTTATAATTTAAATTGTATTTTTAAATATGAAATAAATTAACATTTTAAATAAATCTCTCAATTATACAAATATAATAATTAAAAATTACTAATAAACTTATATTTAATTTGAAACAAAATTACATTAAATTGTTTTATAAAATTAAGTTAAACATAATGAAAAAGGTGGATTTTCAATCAAACTCTATGTATGTGTTTGGGACTGCCTACTAGTGATTTAGATTCCCTTTCAGCTTCGAGTACGGTTAGATTTCACGATCTTTGATTGTTAAAATGTATTTACGTCGCTAATGTACTCTAAAAGCTAAATCATAGCCCACTCGTAGTCATGGTAAATCAAAGCCCCTACCTATATTACTGACTTGGATTCCCTTTCAGCTTTGGTTAGATTTCACTATTTTTTATTGTCAAAATGTATTTCCGTCGGTAACTTACTCTAAAAGCCAAATCAAAGCCCACTCATAGTCATAGTAAATCAAAGCCTAATCATATCATACTTTTGTTAATATGATACAACATGTTATATTATATTATAAACTAGTATAACCACATTAGTACTTAATCGCATTAAAAGTATTAATGTGGTTGATATAAATTGAAGGTTTAATTTGTATTTATCATTGATAAATACACCATTTGTACCCACCAAAAAAATACTATTGCAATAAAAATATTATTACTACTATTATAATTAATATAATTATAGTTATCATTATTATTTAATATTAAATGTTTTATTATTATTTAATTTGAAATTATCTAATATAAATATGAACTCTTAGATTAATAAATATACTCTAGGGATTGATATTATAAACCTAAGAGAATAATAAACCCAAGGGGTTAATAATAAAACCCCGAGGAATTATAAACATAAAGGAATAATATTAACCCAAAGGGATTATTACTAAAAAAAACCCTAGGGTTTACATTTCCTTAGGTTTATAATATTATTCCCTTGGGTTTATAATATCAATCCCTTTTGGTTTACTAATGCAAGGGTTCATATTCCTAAGGTTTAATACTAAAACCCTAAGAGATTATGAACCAAAGGCAATAATATTAACCCAAGTGATTAATACCAAAAACCCAAGGAATTGTTAACCCAACGGAATAATAATAAACCCTAGGGATTAATATTATAAACCCAAGTTATATAAACCCTAATAAAAATATTATAAACCCTAAAATAAACATGGTTGACCATGGTTGACAATGGTTGATTTTCATTTTGAGACAATCCTTATCACAATACAACATTGGATCATGGTTGACCATGATCAATCATCTTTATTCAACGGTTTATAATAGTTATCTTATGGTTTCTATACCTTGGGTTTATAATATTAATTCATTTGGGTAATCCCTTAGGTTTAATACTAAAAATCCAAGGAATATAAACCCTAGGGAAACCCTATCAATAATATTATACCCTAGGAATATTATACCATTGAATTTTTAATATAAAACCCAAGGGATTATAAACCAAATGGAATATAATTAAACCCAAAAAATTAACATTATAAACCCAAGGTATATAAGCCCTAAGATATTAAATACCCTCGAATAAACATGGTTGGCCATGGTCAACCATCGTCCAACATTGCATTGTGACAACGATTGTATCAAATGAAAATCAACGATTTTCAACCATGGTCAAACATGTTTATAAATCCAATGTATATAAACCATTGGTTGACCATGATTTATATTGAAACTAAGGGATTACTATTATAAACCTGTGAATAATATTATACCCTGGGAATATGAACCATTAGATTAATATACACAAGGGATTGATATTATAAACCCAAGGGATTAATATTATAAACCCAAGGGAATATAAACCCTAGGGTTTTTAGTAATAATCCCTTGGGCTTACTATCCCTTAGGTTAATATTATTCTCTTGGGTTTATAATCCCTTAGGGTTTTATTATTAGCCCCTTGCATTTATTATTAACCCCTTGGGTTTATAATATCAATCTGTTGGGTTTATAATACAAATATTATAAACCCAAGGTATATAAACCCTAATTAAATATTATAAACACTAAAATAAACATGATTGAGCATGGTTAATTTCAATATTGACCATGATTGATTTTCATATCGAGACAATCTTTGTTACAATGCGACTTTGGACCATGGTTGACCATGATTGATTTCCATATTGAGACAATATTTGTCACAATGTGACATTCGACCATGGTTGACCATGGTTGGCTATGGCTAACCTTGATTAATATTACAAACCAAAGGGAATAATAAACCTAAGGGATTGATATTATGAACCCAAGATAATAATAAACCCAAGGGATTAATACTAAAATCCAAGGGATTATAAACCCAATGGAATAATATTAAACCCAAGGGACAAAAAATATAAACCCAAGTTCATATTGAGAGAATCCTTATCACAATGTGACGTTGGACCATGGTTGACCATGGTTTGTTTACATATCAAGACAATGTTTGTCACAATGCGACGTTGGAACATGGTTGACCATGGTTGATTTTCATATCAACACCATCTTTGTCATAATGTGCCTTTCGACTATGGTTGACCATGGTTGATTTTCATATCGAGACAATCTTTGTCATAATGTGACATTCGTCCATGGTTGACCATGGTTGACCATGGCTGGCTATGATTGATCATGATTAAGCATGATTGATATTATAAAACTAGGGGATTGATATTATAAACCCAAGGGATTAATGCTAAAACCCAAAGGGATTATGAATCAAAGGGAATAATATTAAACCCAAGGGACAAATATTAAAAACCCAATGCATATAAACCCTAAGATAAATATTATAAAGACATGGTTGACCATGGTTGATTTTCATATTGAGACAATTCTTATCACAATACGATGTTAGACCATGGTTGATTTACATATCGAGACAAACTTTGTCACAATGTGACGTTAGATCATGGTTGACCATGGTTGATTTTCATATCAAGACAGTCTTTGTCACAATGTGACTTAGACCATGGTTGAACATGGTTGATTTTCATATCGAGACAATCTTTTTCACAATGCGACATTGGACCATGGTTAACCATGGTTGATTTTCATATCGAGACAATCTTTGTTGCAATGCGATATTCGACCATGGTTGAACATGATTTTCATATGGAAACAATTTTTATCACAATGCGAGATTTTACCATAGTTGAACATACATGGCTATGATTGACATGATTAACCATGATATTATAAACCGAAGCGAATAATAAACCCAAGGGATCGATATTATAAATGCTAACATAAACATGGTTGACCATGTTTCATTCTATAAAACATGGTTGACCATCATCATCCATCATTGTCCATGATTTTCATATGGAAACAATTTTTGTCACAATGCGACATATGAAGACAATATTTGTCACAATGTGACATTAGACCATGGTTGACCATGGATGGCCATGATTGATTTTCATGTCGAGAGAATATTTGTCACAATGAGACATTTGATCATGTTTGACCAAGATTGACCCTGTTTCATTCTATAAAACATGGTTGACCATGCCTGACCATGGTTGACCATGCTTTCCATATTGAGACAATCTTTGTCACAATGTGATGTTTCCCCATGGTTTACCCTAATTAATGATGGTTGACCATAATAGATTTTATAAAACATGGTTGGCCTTGCTAGAATAATATTAAACTGAAGGGACTAATATTATAATTTCATGGTATATAAACTGATGCAGGAGCATTCAGGCCTAGTTAGCAATGTGATGGCATGATCACAGGTTGTGACTAACAAGGGGTTAGAAGATGAGAGATTAGTTCATTTTATTTATTTAAATGTGTGAGAGTGCTTATTCATTGCCAAATATGAGAAAATGGTATATGTGGTTAATTGATCCTCCCTATGTGGAGATCAGGCCAAATAGTTAGATTTATTTGGTTTGAATAGGATATGAGGGATTTGAAAGCTTAATTTAGTGTTTGGTTTAGAAAAGAATGGAGTTGAAGAGATTCTTTAGGAGAGAGTGAGAGATTTCTAGATCTGAACCAATTTTGGTTCATGAATCCACTTTTGTATAAATTGTGATCCTTTTGTATAATTCAGAGGTTGGATAGGTTAGCGAGAGAGGAGCTAGAGAGGTTAGATAGGTTAGTTAGAGGTTCGAGAGAAGCCAGAGAGGAGAGAGCGAGGGTTTCAAGATTGAAACAGGGCCTTTGATTGATGTAATCAAGCCAAAGGGCCGAGACTCTGTAAATTCGTTATATTGAATAAATGATTTCGTTTGTGTGTAAATGGCCCATTTCCATTGAAATCCTTCAGTTGTCTCTGTATTCTTTGCTTGTGAAATAACTAAGGCATTCTGCTCTGTTTGTTTTATGCATAAGTCATGCATTGCAATGATCAATGGTAATTGGAGCTTTATTGTTGGTAATAGTGTTTGAGCCGCTTAAAACCATTCGTCACTTCAAAAAATATCATAGTTATCATCGTATGGAGTAATGACAATGTAAAACGGAGTTTGGCAGAGAATGTGTTTATAACGCAAAGTCTATTAAAACGGCCAAATTCAAGAAAAGGAGAAATAGATGAGAGAAGGAATGGTGGCCGTTCGATCTATAAGATCAACAAACCAGATCTAATCGGACCGAGCAGGACACTTTATCGCATCGGCAGAAGTCTTTGTGGATGGATCAGGCCCTAAACCTTTGTAAACTCCAATAGGAACATGGCGATGAAATGTGGATCGTTGGATCATATGCTTGATTAACGGCGGAGATAAGGCGTGCACGTTAACTAGAGAATGGTTTTCAAATGGTGGTAAGTGGTTATCGGGTGGCCTCAAAAGCCATAAGCAGTTTTCCCAAATTAGACCCGATGAGGTAGTGAACCGTAATTTAGTTAATTTGAAATCCATGCGTGATTGGACCGTCCGTCAAATGGATGATCGAACGGATTTTGGGTGCGAATAAGCGTGAAAGTTAATTTCTAATCCGGACCCAATGGGATTATACAACAAATTGGAATTCCATTTGAAATCCGGGTTATGTGATCGAAAATCGGAAAATATAAAGGAAAGTGTTGTGGAGAGACTAAAGGGTGCAGACCCGATGATATATATAGTTCTGTCTGTATAAGTTTTGAGTTCTAACTTTTGAGTTTCAGAGTGGGTTTTCCTTGTATTTCCTTTTTAATTCAATAAAGTTGTATAGGCTAGGTTTTAAAGGAAAGCAACAATAACACTTCCGACAGAGATGGGTGAACATAACTATAAGCCCAAGTTTCCGATAGTTTATATATATAGGGATTTACCTTATGAGCGGGTTTCCTGTGTCATTTTTGGTATCAGAGTTAGCTCAACGCTTTGTAAAGAATGGTTTGGAAATTGAATTGTAATCTCAACATATGTAAAATTGCATTGAAGTGAATTTGATACAGATGGGGATCAGACTACAAAGAACACTGAGATCAGAATGGGGAAGCAATGAACTTTTGAGGAAGGCCTGGTAAGACTGTTTAAATTTGATAATTTTGTAGAGATTTATTTGAATGTCTAAATAACAACAAGGGATTGAAATTTCAAATGAGGAGGTGTTTTCCTTTCAGGAAAATGAAATTTCCATGTAAGTTGATTACATGATTGATTTGATTGAAATGAAAGGTTTAGAAGTTAAAGCTGAATAGAAGAGTGGTTTGCTATGGCATTGAAGTCATTTAAATGATTTGAAGAATTTTGTGAAAACTAAGATTGATTAAGGATAGTTTAAAGTATTGTTGAAGGCAATGACATTGATGACTGAAATAACAGAGCTTGGGTTTAATAGCACTGAAAGAAGAACCACTACAAGGAATGAATTTTGGAATCTGTAGAAGCAAAACAGGATTTGCTTACAATGAGGTTATCAGGAGGAATTGGTATTGTCTGTCATGAATTGGTAAATATAATTGAAATTCAGATCTAACCTTAATTTATCTTGAAAGTTGAAGAGTCTATTATGAAAAGTAAAATGGGAAATAGTTGTTGGCTGTGTGGAGTCTTTTGAATGGAAAGTCTAAATGAAATAGTGAACAGATGATGAACAGATGAATCCTTTTGCAAAAATTTAATTGATGGAATGGGAATTAGTTTTAAGACATCTTTTAAGAAAAAATTGCAGGTTTGAAAGGTACTTTGATGTATCTTGAGATAAGATTGTGCAGGTCAGTGGAAGCAGTGGAATTGTTGAAACGTAGAATGAATTGTACCAGCATCATAGCGTATGAGCTATTTTAAAGAAGATAGAGCAAGAAGGACTCTCAGATGAGTAAAGGTGATAGTACCCAAGAGTAAATGAATTTATTGAAGGAAATAAGGAAGTTAGCAATTGAAGATGCAGAGCCTAAAGCAAGGAGTATTCAAGAGGAGATGAGAAAAACTTCCAACTGTGGTTGGATAGAAGTTGTTGAGGCAGCTCCACAATCGTGATTGTGGATAGGAGATAACAATTCTAGCAAGAGGAGTGCTGGGTAGAATTGTTAGTCAGTAAAAGGTTCAAGGAAAGAACCATTAGGTGCCAAAAGGCTGAACTTAGGAAAGTTAGGTGAGGCATGAAGAAGACTTGTTACAGGTGAAATGGAAAAGGCTAGTTGTAGCTCAATAGTGAACAAGGAATGTTCATCGAGGAAGAAATGAAATTAACTATTGATAGTCATGATAGGGGTACAGAGGAAAGTCAAAAACAGAGGAAAAATAGTGTTAAAGCAATTGGACTCAAAGGAATGAGTAAAGAAGAAAGCGACATAGATTTGGTTGAGATGAAGGCAGAACTCAGTCATTTGGAGAAGCTGGTATTGAAAGGAATTAGAGAAAAATGGAAATGAGGATTTTGTGTGGGAAAAAAGGTTAAATGGCTTGTCAAAGAATTGTTTACTGAGAAATTAATACTACGAATAGTTGAGGATGAAGGAGTAGAATATATATGTGAACCAGAGAAAGGATGTCTCCTTGGGGAAGGAGACGGTGAAGACAGTGATGACATTGATGAAGAACTAATCTATGTAGATCAGAATGAGAGAAATGTGTTGGTGAAAGAGGCAAAGGAAAAACAAACAAAAAAGGAGATGCATAAGGACTTTCAAGACTTCAATTGGTGGAGGAAATTAAAAGGTATGGCTAAATGGTTGTCTTCTTTTAGTGAAAACTTATTGGATCATTTTTGAAGAAATTTTAGCATGGATAGAAGACCAATGGGAAATGGAAATAGGAAGGGAAACAAATGCATTGCATACTTGTGGAGAGAAGACAAGGAAAGCTGACACAGAGAACTTAGCTAAAGGAGTTAAGTCAAGGAAATCTTTGAAAGATCAAAGTCTTATCAGAGAAGAGGAAGAGATATTGTTGCCTTATTTGGATAAAACGAGTGTTGGAAGAAACTGTGTAGAACAGAAAGGTATACTACAAACTTATGATGAAGTTGCCAAGCATAGTCAAGAAGTTGTGGTCCCAAAAGTTTTCTTTGATGAAGAAGAAGTTAGAGATGTTGAGGAAGAATTTCTCAATAATTTAGTGAACTATCAGAATAGTTCAGAGAAGCATGAAGAGCTGATCACTGAAGCTTCAAATGAAGAGCCTTGTATTTTTGAAACTAACATGTTGTGTATGTTTTCAGGTTTGACAGGTGATGAACAGCAAATGGACAATGTGCTTATGCGTGTTGACGAAGAAGTAAGATTACTGGAAGAGATGGCTGAAACAGAAAGATATTTTGAGTATGTATTTAATAATTTTGAGAATGATGGTTTGACAGGGAAATTGTCATGATTAAAGAAGATGAAGATAAGAAAATGAAAGTTTTTTATGACAACCAGAATGAAATATCTTTGGTAGAGAATCAAAATGGAAGTACTATGGAAATTATGAAGGAATATAAGATGATGTTGACAGATGCAGAAGTTTAGGAATTCTGTGATTTTAAAATAGATCATTTTTATGAATCTGTAAACCATAGAGAAGCTTTAGAAAACCAAAATTTTGTTTCTGATATAGGAAAAGATGAAACAACATCATTTAGTTGTAATAGTATAAGTATAGAGGATGAAAAGATACTTCCTAATGATATGCTCCAAGAAATCCTAGCTATTGAATTGTTGAATGATAATCTTGTGTTAGAACAAGGAACATTGTATAATGTAGAGGAAAGTATGTAAATGGAAATTTATGACAATTTCAAAACTTATGGAGAAGGACAGGATAAAGAGTTGATGTCAGAATTACCTGTGAAGATTGAAACCCCTAGCTATTTTGAATCTGACAACTGTGATGGAAATTTAGTTTTATACAGGAAGGAGGAGTCATATGCAAATGACATGCTCATTGAATATGAAGGAATTTATATTTTTCTGGGAAGGATATTAGATGAACCTGATAACATAGAGGAAAGGATTATATTTAATGATAATGAAAGGAGAGCTATAGAGAACAAACAACAGCTTGTAAATGACAGAGATGAAGAAGATTTGGACAAAATTTTTATAATTTATATGGTAAAGGAGAATGTACACCAAGAAGATGTCAGTGGAGTTCAGTTAAAGACAAATTGTAAAGAGGAAGTTGAGAAATTGTGGAAGATGAAATCAAATGAGAAGAGGGATAGCAAGGAAGAGAAATTAACAAGAGGAATTTGTATCAGAAAGGAAAGAGGACAACAACAAAATAAGATTTGGAAATCTGGAAGAACAGAAATAATAGTGGCAGAAGAATTGAATCAGCAGCATGATGAAAGTCATGACGAGTTACAAAGTATAGTTTGGGATATCTGGATGAACAGTAGAAGAAACACATGACCAGGAGGTCATGAAAACTTTCAACTTTAGGAATCTGATGCAGGAGCATTTAGGTCTAGTCAGCAATGTGATGGAATGATCACATGTTGTGACTAACAAGGGGTTGGAAGATGAGAGATTATTTAATTTTATTTATTTAAATGTGTGAGAGTGTTTATTTATTGTCAAAAATGAGAAAAGGGTACATGTGGCTGATTAATCCTCCCTGTGTGGAGATCAAGCGAAACAGTTAGATTTATTTGGTTTGAATAGGATATGAGGGATTTGAAAGCTTAATTTACCATTTAGTTTAGAAAATAATGGAGTTGAAGAGATTCTTTAGGAGAGAGTGAGAGATTTCTGGATCTAAACTGATTTTGGTTCACGAATCCACTTTTGTATAAATTGTGATCTTTTCTATAATTGAGAGGTTGGATAGGTTAGCGAGAGAGGAGCTAGAGAGGTTAGATAGGTTAGTTAGAGGTTTGAGAGAAGCCAGAGAGGAGAGAGCGAGGGTTTCAAGATTGAAACATGACCTTTTATTGATGTAATTGAGCCAGAGGGCCGAGACTCTGTAAATTCGTTATATTGAATAAATGATTTCATGTGTTTTAAATGGCTCATTTCCATTGAAATCTTTCGCCTGTCTCTATATTGTTTGCCTGCGAAATAACTGAGGCATTCTGCTCTATTTGTTTTATGCATAAGTCATGTGTTGCAACGATCAATGATAATTGGAGCTTTATTGTTGGTAACAGTGTTTGAGCCGCTTAAAACCCATTCGTCGCTTCAAAAAATATCATAGTTATCCATCGTATGGAGTAATGACAGTGTAAAACAAAGTTTGACAAAGAATGTGTTTATAACGCGGAGTCTATTAAAACAACTGAATTCAAGAAAAGGAGAAATATAAGAGAAAAGGAATGGTGGTCGATGGATCTATAAGATCAACGGACCAGATCTAATCGGGCCGAGCAGAACACTTTATCGCATTGACAGAAGTCTTTGTGGATGGGTCAGGCCCTAACCCTTTGTAAAATCTGATAGCGACATGGCAATTAAACGTGGATCGCTGGATCATACGCTTGATCAATGGTGGAGATAAGGCGCACACATTAACAAGAGAAAGATTTCCAAAAGGTGGTAAGTGGTTATTCGGTGGCCTCAAAAGCCATAAGCGGTTTTCCCAAAATCAGACCCGATGAGGTAATGAACAGTAATTTAGTTAATTTGAAATCCGGGCGTGATCGAACCGTCCGTCAAATGGACGATCGGACGGATTTCAGGTGTGAATAAGCGCAAAAGTTAATTTCTAATCCAGACCCGATGGGATTATACAACAGATTGGAATTCCACTTGAAGTCTGGGTTATGTGATCGGAAATCAGAAAATATAAAGGAAAGTGTTGTGGAGCAACTAAAGGGTGTGGACCCGACGATATATATAGTTTTGGCTGTATAAGTTTTGATTTCTGGATTTTGATTTTCAGAGCGGGTTTTCCCGTATTTCCTTTGTAATTAGATAAAGTTGTATAGGCCGAGTTTTAAAGGAAAGCAACAATAACGCTTCCGATAGAGATGGGTGAACATAACTATAAATCCAAGTTTCTGATAGTTTATATATAGATAGATTTTCCTTATGAGCAGGTTTCCTGCGTCATTTTTGGTATCAAAGCTAGCTCAACACTCTATAAGTAATGGTTTGGAAATTGAATTGTAATCTCAACATATGTAAAATTGCACTGAATTGAATTTGATACAGATGGGGATCAGACTACAAAGAACACTGAGATCAGAATGCGGAAGAAGTGAACTTCTAAGGAAGGCCTGGTAAGAATGTTTAAATTTGATAATTTTGTAGAGATTTGTTTGAATGCCTAAAGAACAACAAGGGATTGAAATTTCAAAGGAGAAGGTGTTGTCCTTTCAGGAATATGAAATTTCCATGTAAGTTGATTACATGATTGATTTGATTGAAATGAAAGGTTTAGAAGGTAAAGCTGAATAGAAGAGTGGTTTGCTATGGCATTGAAGTCATTTAAATGATTTGAAGAATTTTGTGAAAACTGAGAATGATTGAGGATAGTTTAAAGTATTGTTGAAGGAAATGACATTGATGACCGAAAGAACAAAGATTGGGTTTAATAGGAATGAAAGAAGAACCACTAGAAGGAATGAATTTTGGAATTTGTAGAAGCAAAACAAGATTTGCTTACAACCAGGTTATCAAGAGGAATTGGTAGTGCCTGTCATGAATTATTAAATATAATTGAAATTCAGATCTAACCTTAATTGATCTTGAAAGCTGAAGAGTCTATTATGAAAAGTAAAATGGGAAATAGTTGGTGGTTGTGTGGAGTCTTTTGAATGGAAAGTCTAAATGAAATAGTGAACAGATGAATCCTTTGGAAAAAATTTAATTGATGGAATGGGAATTAATTTTAAGACATCTTTGAAGGAAATATTGCAGGTTTGAAAGGTACTTCGATGTATCTTGAGATAAGATTGTGCAGGTCAATGGAAGCAGTGGAATTTCTGAAAGGTAGAATGAATTGTACTAGCATCATAACATATGAGTTATGTTAAAGAAGATAGAGCAAGAAGAACTCTCAGATAAGTAAAGGTGACAATACCCAACAGTAAATGAATTTATTGAAGGAAAGAAGGAAGTGAGCAATTGAAGATGTAGAGCCTAAAGCAAGGAGTACTCAAGAGGAGATGAGAACAACTTCCAATTGTGGTTGGGTAGAAGTTGTTGAGGAAGCTCCATAATTGTGATTGTGGATAGGAGATAACGATTCCAGCAAGAGGAGTAGTGGGTAGAATTGTTGGTCAGTGAAAGGTTCGAGGAAAGAACCAATAGGTGCCAACAAGATGAATTCGAGAAAGTTTGGTGAGGCATGAATGAGACTTGTTACAGGTGAAATGGAAAAGGCTAGTTGTAGCTCACTAGTGAACAAGAAAAGTTCATCAGAGGAAGAAATGGAATTGACTATTGATAGTCATGACAGGGGTACAGAGGAAAGTCAGAAACAAAGGAAAAAGAGCGTTGAAGTAGTTGGACTCAAATGAATGAGTAAAGAAGAAAGGGACATAGAGTTGGTTGAGATGAAGGAAAAATTCGGTCATTTGGAGAAGCCGGTATTGAAAAGAAATAGAGAAAAATGGAAACAAGGATTTTATGTGGGAAAAAGAGTTAAATGGCCTGTTAGAGAATTGTTTGCTGAGAAATTAATACTCTGAATATATCTGTGAACCAAAGAAAGGATCTCTCCTTGGGGAAGGAGACAGTGAAGACAATGATGACAATGATGAAGAACTGATCTATGTAGATCAGAATGAGAGAAATGTGTTGGTAAAAGAGGCAAAGGCAAGACAAACAAAAAGGAGATGCATAAGGACTTTCAAGACATCAATTGGTGGAGGAAATTAAAAGGTATGGCTAAATGATTGTGTCTTCTTTTAGTGAAAACTTATTGGATCATCTTTGAAGGAATTTTATCATGGATAGAAGACCAATGGGAAATGGAAACAGAAAAGGAAACAAATGCATTACAGACTTGTGGAGTGAAGAGAAGGAAAGCCAACACAGAGAACTTAGCTGAAGAAGTTAAGTCAAGGAAATATTTGAAAGATCAAAGTTTTATCAAAGAAGAGGAAGAGACATTGTTGCCTTATTTGGATAAACTGATTGTTGGAAGAAATTGTGTAGAACAAAAAGGTATACTACAAACTTATGACGAATTTTCCAAGCATAGTCAAGAAGTTGCAGTCCCAGAAGTTTTCTTTGATGATGAAGAAGTCAGAGATGTTGAGGGCGAATTTCTCAATGATTTAGTGAACTATTAGAATAGTTCAGAGAAGCATGAAGAGTTGATCACTGAGGCTTCAAATGAAGAGCCTTGTATTTTTGAAACTGACATGTTGTGTATATTTTTAGTTTGACAGGTGATGAACAACAATTGGACAATGTGCTTATGCATGTTGATGAAGAAGTGAGATTACTGGAAGAGATGGCTGAAAAAGAAAGATATTTTGAGCATGTATTTAATAATTTTGAGAATGATGGTATTGACAGGGAAATTGTCATGATTAAAGAAGTTGAAGATAAGCAAATGAAAATTTGTGATGACAACCAGAATGAAATATCTTCGGTAGAGAATCAAAATGGAAGTACTATGGAAATTATGAAGGAATATAAGATGATGTTGACAGATGCAGAAGTTCGAGAATTTTGTGATTTTAAAATAGATCATTTTTATGAATCTGTAAACCATGGAGAAGCTTTAGAAAACTAGAATTTATTTATTTATTTATTATTATATTATTATTATTATTAATTTTTTTATTTTTTTTTGATGTAGGAAAAGATGAAACAACATCATTTAGTTTCAATAGTATAAGTATATAGGATGAAAAGATACTTCATAATGATATGCTCCAAGAAATCCTAGCTATTGAATTATTGAATGATAATCTTGTGTTAGAACAAGGAACACTATATAATATAGAGGAAAGTATGTAAATGGAAATTGATGACAATTTCATAACTTATGCAGAAGGACAATATAAAGAATTGATCGCAGAATTACCTATGAAGATTGAAACCCATAGCTATTTTGAATTTGAAAATTGCAATCGAAATTCAGTTTTATACAGGAAGGAGGAGTCATATGCAAATGACATGCTCATTGAATATGAAGGAATTTATATTTTTCTGGGAAGGATATTAGATGAACCTGATAACATAGAGGAAAGGATTATCTTTAATGATAATGAAAGGAGAGTTGTAGAGTACAAACAACAATTTGTAAATAACAGAGATGAAGAAGATTTGGATAGAAATTTTATAATTTATATGGTAAAGGAGAATGTACAACAGGTAGATGTTAGTGGAGTTTAGTTAAAGACAAATTGTAAAGAGGAAGCTGAGAAATTGCGGAAGATGAAATCAGATGAGAAGAGGGACAGCAAGGAAGAGAAATTAACAAGAGGAATTTGTATCAGAAAGGAAAGAGGACAACATCAAAATAAGATTTGGAAATCTAGAAGAACAGAAGTAACAGTGGCAGAAGAATTGAATCAGCAGCATGAAAGCGATGACCAGTTACAAAGTACAGTTTGGGATACTGGATGAACAACAGAAGAAACACATGACTAGGAGGTCATGAAAACTTTCAACTTTGGGAGTCTGATGTAGGAGCATTCAGGCCTAGTCAACAATGTGATGGCATGATCACATGTTGTGACTAACAAGGGGTTGAGAGATGAGATATTAGTTAATTTATTTATTTAAATGTGTGAGAGTGTTTATTTATTGTCAAATATGAGAAAAGGGTATATGTGGTTGATTGATCCTGCCTGTGTGGAGCTCAGGCCAAACAGTTAGATTTATTTGGTTTGAATATGATATAAGAGATTTAAAAGCTTAATTTAACATTTGGTTTAGAAAAGAATGGAGTTGAAGAGATTCTTTAGGAGAGAGTGAAAGATTTCTAGATTTGAACCTGTGATCTTTTTGTATAATTCAGAGGTTGGATAGGTTAGCGAGAGAGGAGCTAGAGAGGTTAGATAGGTTAGTTAGAGGTTCGAGAGAAGCCAGAGAGGAGAGAGCAAGGGTTTCAAGATTGAAACGGGGCCTTTTATTGATGTAATTGAGCTAGAGGGCCAAGACTCTGTAAATTCGTTATATTGAATAAATGATT
The DNA here is from genome assembly GCA_000404065.3 of Pinus taeda. Lineage (NCBI taxonomy): Eukaryota > Viridiplantae > Streptophyta > Pinopsida > Pinales > Pinaceae > Pinus > Pinus taeda. The sequence goes on along the minus strand of APFE031082056.1, from coordinate 5,913 downwards.
TTGTGTGTGTGCAAATGGCCCATTTCCATTGAAAACCTTTGCTTGTCTCTGTATTGTTTTCCTGCGGAATAACTGAGGCATTCTTCTCTGTTTGTTTTATGTATAAGTCATGCGTTGCAACGATCAATGATAATTGGAGCTTTATTGTTGGTAACAGTGTCTGAGCTGCTTAAAACCCTTTCGTTGCTTCAAAAAATATCATAGTTATCCATCGTATGGAGTAATGACAATGTAAAACAGAGTTTTGGCAGAGAATGTGTTTATAACACAGAGTCTATTAAAACAACCGAATTCAAGAAAAGGAGAAAATAGATGAGAGAAAGAATAGTGGCCGTTGGATCTATAAGATCAATGGACCAGATCTAATCAGGCCGAGCAGGAAACTTTATCACATCGGCAGAAGCCTTTGTTGATGGATTGGGCCCTAACCCTTTGTAAACTCTGATAGGAACATGGCAATGAAACGTGGATCATTAGATCATACCCTTGATCAACGGTGGAGATAAGGTGCACACATTAACTAGAGAATGGTTTCCAAACGGTTATAAGTGGTTATCGGGTGGCCTCAAAAGCCGTAAGCAGTTTTCCCAAATCGGACCCGATGAGGTAATGAACCATAATTTAGTTAATTTGAAATCTGGGCATGATCGGACCGTCCATCAAATGGACGATCGGACAGATTTCGGGTGAGAATAAGCGTGAAAGTTAATTTCTAATCCGGACCCGATGGGATTATACAGCGGATTGGATTTCCATTTGAAATCCGGGTTATGTGATTGGAAATCGGAAAATATAAAGGAAAGTGTTGTGGAGTGACTAAAGGGTGCGGACCCGATGATATTTATAATTCCAGCTGTATAAGTTTTCAGTTCCGGATTTTGAGTTTCAGAGTGGGTTTTCTCAGTATTTCCTTTCTAATTCAATAAAGTTATATAAGCAGGGTTTTAAAGGAAAGCAAAAATAACACTTCCGATAGAGATGGGTGAACATAACTATAAATCCAAGATTCTGATAGTTTATATAGTGAGGGATTTGTCTTATGAGCGGGTTTCCTGCGTCATAAACCCTAAAATAAATATTATAAACACTAAAATAAACATGGTATACTTTTCATGGTATTACTAAGTTAAATGATGTGACCTCCAATTGTTGGACGCAAAGAGAAAACTTCATGATTGACTCAAAGAAATGACATAAACATGTTTAACTTCTTAATGTCTAATATTAATTTTTGGACGACTAACTAACTCATGATCTTTGTATTGAAGATATTTTTGTAGCAGTGAAGACATGATCATGTGAAATCCTTTCAACATAAAAATGACTTTTTGTAATCCATTCTAATCTATCCACGCACAATGTGTATATGTGATGTTTTAATAGTTATTCAAGCACAATGTACTTATATGTGTGATATTTTGATATTTTTTTATTCCAAAAATCGCGATAATCATCATTTGTAAGACTACAAACATTGTAAGGATATGCATTCCAACATTCACCTTATGCATCACCTTTTGAATGAAAATTACTTCAATATTTTCCTTTTTCTTCACTTCATTTGTTACATTGCAACTTGGAAATCATTCCAATGTTTCTTCATTCACAAACATGATCGTTTCACTGCTCGTTTGACCTTCTTAACTAAGGCCTCCATTTTTGCTTATATATATTTGTATGTTCCTCTGGACACTGTTTTCCCTAAACCTTTTCCATGAAAACAGATTTTAAACAAAATTTTAGATCTCTTTTATGTGCTTATCACAATAATTTAGTTCATTCTCTTCAATAATAGATTCAAGTTTGGAAACATCATTAGTACCATCTTTTACAAACTCAAAACAACAGAGACATATGTTCATCAACATTATTAATGGTATTCAAACAACAAATAACAACAAAACTATAAATCTTTTAAATTTTATTACTTACATCACAGACTCCATAAAATTTATTTTTTTCTTATTGCATTTTTCTTTACTTCAATTTCAAGTTTTAACACTATATGCGATTGATTAATAATTTTTGTTGCATTAGTTTTATCAATTTGGTCTTTTACCATAATTTTAGAAATATTAGCTACAAATTAATCTAGTGATTTCAACTTTTTTTCCTAATGTGTCATGCATTGTGTCATGCATTGTGTAGGAATAAAAAAATGAAAATTCATTACCCTGTGACCTAAATTCAATAACTTATTCATGGTATTACTACTCGATTGTCATCTTTATTTCTTACCTCTCATGATAGATCCTATTTCATAATTAAATTTCCATGACTTAAATCCTACGTTCAGCCATAACACATATTAACCATTAATGATTTTTTTTTAATTCCAAAATAATTAAAATATTCCTCTTTTTCTCTTTTTATCAATATTTAGTCAACCCTTTCCATTGATACGCAACACTATTTTTCCATCTTCCACCTTTTTATATCTTACCGAGGTTAAAATTTTATGAAACCGACTTACTAAAAGCCAATTTTGGAAATTCTAACATCGCTCGAAGGAATTTTCATAGAACACGGCTTTATGTCCAATGGTCAAAATTGTTATAGAATCTTGACCGAAAGCAGTAAACCGCTCTCTCCAATTATGACACGTTTTGTCAAATTTTCCAAGTTTGTTTGAAAAATTGTAATTGTAAATTTAAGTTTTGTAATTCGTAATGTTAAAATTAATCATAATTTTTTAAAAATTGGATCTAAATATATCAAAAGGAAAAAAAAAAGGAACTTTGTTGTTGGACTTTCAAAGTTAATGTCCACTGTGGCCTGATTTCTATTAAAAAAAAAAAAAAAACTTTGTTGTTGGACTTTTAAATTTTATGGGTTGTTGGACTTTTAAAGTTAATGGCTATTGTATCAGAGAGCAGAGACACAACTCATCAAACACAACACATAAACACAGAACACAAGACTTACTTCCATTCATCGATTAATAGGTATTTATATAGGATGGAGAAACTTCTGAATATCAATTCGAGCAGTGGCTTCTTCAAGAAGCTTGCCCTTTTTCAACGAATTCTAGAACCAACATTAAAACCTCAGTTGAATTTTCATTGCTGTAATAAAGGTGGTAGTTGGAATTAGTTCATTCCAACACTCCCCCTTAATTCCAACTATATAACAAACATACTTTTAACTGATATGCCTGCTGGTCTAAGTCTCAGCTAGGCTTACAACATAATTTGGATTTTCTACAATGCACAACTTATTTCTACACATTTCAAATTTAGCCTTTCCAAGAGGCTTGGTGAATATGTCAGCCACATTTTCATTTGTATTACAATATGATAAGTCTATTTCTTTTGATTGCAATTTTTCTCTTACAAAATGATGTTGTGTGTCAATGTGTTTTGTCTTTGCATGATATATAGGATTGTTTGCCAATTTGATAGTGCTTTGATTGTCACATCTGATTACTGTAGGTGCTTGTTTTGTTTTTCCAACATCTTCAAGTATCCTCCTAAGCCATATTGCTTCATAGGTAGCACCACATAATGCTTTGTACTCAGCTTCACTGGATGACAATGAAACAGTTGGTTGTTTCTTACTGCTCCATGATATTGGTCTCGAACCAATATTGAACACTTATCCAGTAGTAGATTTCCTATCATCTAGATTTCCAGCTCAACCAAAATCAGAACAAACTGCCAATTCAACATCAAATTCATCAGTATACATAATACCAAAATTAAGTGTTCCTTTCAAATATCAAAGGACTTTCTTTGCTACTTTCCAGTGGATTTCACAAGGCTTAGCCATGAACTGACTAAGTATGCTGACAAAATATGCTATATCTGCCCTGGTAGTGGTGAGATAGTTCATACTTCCCACCAGTTGATGGTACATAGTTCCTGTTGTATAGGTAAATCCCCTCTACGGATAGAGGCGATCCCTACTAGCCCAACAGGGGTCTAGCAACAATCGAACAATGCTACACCGCAGGTTCCTAGTTGTAATTAACAAGTGGATGAGAATAACCTACTTGGATTCCAACGCTTGTTTGTCGAAGAGATATTCCTCTCGCTCCTTCGCTCCAGCCGATCACAATTCCCCGCTATCCTCGCGGATGAACACCTGCACAAGCAAAAGAGAGCAAACAAAAGCGTAAAATCTACTAACAACAACTATGTATCGGTCAGGAAAGATACAATTTGCATTAATCAATCATTGAACAAATGTAAATGGAACCATAAGAGTAGTCATCTATCTTTATTAACAAAAATAGAGTAAGGTACAACCGAAGTACTGACGCTGAGTCCTTCTCTAGGGGGTCCAGCCAGCATGTCTTCCAAGCATCCACCTTTGAAGCAAATCTCCCAAGTCAAAGAGGTCTCTCTCTCACATACAAGGCAACAAGCTCATGACCTTTCCTCAAGCTCAACACAATCCTCACACAACACACCAAATGCCTACAAAGAGCAGCACTAAAATGCACTAAGAATTCCTCAATCAAAGTCTATATGTTCCAAACTAGCTGCTCATGGGCAATGGAGGAGGCTTATAAAGAGAAGGAGTCTCTATGAATAGGTAAAGGATGAGCTTTACCCCAAGATAAGTGGATGGTCAGTCGAATAGACATGCCAGAGAAAGCATGGCGACCTCAACAATGCTAACAACCAAGTCTGGAGGGATCTGGAAGGTTGGTTGTTAAATCAAATTCGCTCAAACAGGATCAGAGCGGGTGAGACACTGAGCTGGTGCGCTGACATCGCAGATCAACTATAGAGGAGGTCTGGTCAGCGCTCAACAGGACAAACAGAGGGTGTGCTGTCCGTAAAATGGGACCAGTGCGGAAAAGACGTGTGCTTCCACGCTGGCAGCGCAACAGTAACAATGACCTCCGCCTGTCAGCGCGGTTATTAAATAAACAGACGCGATGATTCATTTAACTTAGGCAAAGAGGGTTTTTTAGCCATTTTGAGGAGCATGAGCACAAGTGAATGTGGTTTCACAACACAGTAGGGAGACTGGCATGATGGCAGTGACATTTTACTGTGTAACATGATCCCTTGGCTCCTCAACAATAATCTGAGGTTTACCGTTTGTAATACGTGCGTGTCTGGCGTCGTTCCCAACGAGGGAGGATTGATCCCCTCACTAGTTCGGACACGAGCTCGTGCTTCTCCTTTAAGAGGAGCTTTCCCAGAGTTTAAATGCAACAGCTGGATTTATCCTATCACAAGATAAGCTACTTGTTTGGTTTTGTAGTCTTGGAGAGTTAATTACTCTCCTACTCCAAGACACTAGCCTGATCTATATTGGTGCTTCAGAGCCCTAGTAAAAGAAAAAATTTCTAAGTTGATTTTACTTTAAGCGTTAATTTTATGGCTTTTCTTTAAGACAAAAGGTAGTGGAGATGAAACTGATGGTGTGTAGACTCGACTCAAATCCACTAAAAAGATGCACCTAGGATGATTTACACTACTTTTATTTTTCAATGAATTCCCTATCTAAGAGAGTTGGAGAATGCAAACTTTTGATAAAAGCAACTTTCTTAATAGACAATCAAAGAAACAATCTCTTTATCTTTTCCAAGCACACAACACATGACCACTCATTACTTGCACGAAAAATCCTTTCTCTTTCAAAAACTTCAAATGCTACTTAAAACAAACTTCGCAAAGGAGTTCTTTTTGTATTTTTCCTATCTAATAAAGCATGTAAAATTAATCTAATCAAAAGCAATTTCAAGATCTATAAAAATCTATGAAAAACTCACTCAAAAGCAAATCAAAAGGAAATTTACCTAAAAGCAAATCTAAAGAGGCAAAAGCCTACTAAGATGATTCTGGGATGTTTTACTCGGCAACAATCAAGCCAAGGACTAGTTCATGCAGAATCATAAACCAGTCAAAACAAAAAATCAAACTCTTTTTGTTCTTTTCTTAAGAATGAAATTCACAA
>APFE031082048.1:0-58339 GCA_000404065.3 Pinus taeda | reverse complement strand
TCTTTCATCCTCCAACTGCTGTTGAAATTTTTGAACCTGTATTTTAATGGCAGCCATTTGACTAGAGTGTTCAACCTTCATAGCACCGATTTCCTTGGCATGGTCTTTTTCCATGGGCAGTAACTTATTCTGAAGACATATTTGATTAGCTTCCATATCTTTTATTACTTTGTCGTCCTTTGCCTTTATGGTCATCTAGCAATATTGCATAAAGTTTATCTCTTTCTTATGATTTGCTTGCAGGGTAGCCAACTGATTATTATAATTGAATCTCATGATGGTCATTTTATCATCCATAGTTGACAACTTGTTCTAAATAGCACTTATTTCTTCCTAAAAAATTGCTTCCCTGGCAGACACTTGATTTGAATGATTGAGTTCCATGATCGTCATATTTTCCTCTAAGCCCGATAACTTGCTTTGCATAAAATTAATTTCCTTGTCATGATTAGCTTTCATGGTCTCAATTTCCTTAGCATGCTGACTTTGCATGTCGGTTACATGATTAGAGTGTTTAATTCTCATGATTTCCATCTCCTTATCACATTTTTTCAGGTGGGTACATAAAGTTCTCATATCATTGGCGTAATTATTTTGATTGATCTCCATATCTTTTACCAGCCGCATTAGTTCTATAATTTGCTTTTGATTTTCCCTTTCATTGTCGACACTGATTTTTCCACTATCATGGATTTGATCTGCAATGGTATAGGTGGATGGCAAATTCTGATATGAAGAATTGTCTTGAAATCTTTCATCGACAACTGGACCTTTCATAAGATTACTTTCATTCTGTTGCACAATTTTAGGGGCACAAGGCAAGCTATCTTGATAACCATATTTATCTTTAAAAGCATTGACAATTTCTTGTAAAGAAGTGAAAGAATCTTCAGTACAATTAAACCAATTCAAAGCATCATCCTCTAAATAAAGGAAAAATAGGCGCATTTTGACATCTTCATGACAATACTGAGGAGATCTACAATATATGATCATTATACGAGTAAACTTGCATAAATGCTTTCTAACAACAACTGAATCACCACCCAAGAACAAAGGTAATTTAGAAATGGCCACATCTGGAACATCATGGAGGACATCAATAAAATGACATGGGGTAAACAAATAACCCATGATGAATAATGAGGGACCAAATGGATGATAGGAAGAGATCTCTGCTCAAGAAAATCAAGAGATGAAAGAAGTGGAGTCGCCACTTGAACAATGAATCTAATTCTAGGATCCAAAAAAGCAACAAACAAGCAGATATGAGGGAGGCTTCTTGTCTGGGAAAAAATAAATGAAAAGAAATGGAATCGCCACCCAAACAAGAAACGAACTGAAGAATCCAAGTGCTAAAGGTATGATGATATGATGAAAAGATCAAGTGACGCCAAATAATGTTGGCCGTTTGATAGGTTAATGAAAGGCGGAGAATATGAGATGATGCCAAAAATGTTGACTTTGCCGGGTCAAATGAGAGATTAGAAAGATGAATGTCGAATAAACCAAGGACAAAAAAAACTGTCCCCGGCAACGGCGCCAAAAAATGTTGTCGTTGCTGGCTCAAATGATAAAGATGATACGAGGAGAATGAATGAGGAAATGTCGTTGAAACACCGAGAATAATATGTCCTCGACAACGACTCCAAAAATGTTGTCGCACAGATTGTCTAGGCAGTGCAACAACGCTCAGATCGGGGGCTCTCACCTTGATCCCCGATCTCTCCGTTTAAGCCGTCTCCCTGAAGCAGGCTAAGGGGGATAGACCCTATGGGAAAAAGGAAGACCAACTGGGAACCAGTTGGGTTGGGAGACACAGTAGGGGGAAACAAGCACTTGATCAATTTTAGAATTTGATTAGATCTTTAAATGCTTAAGACCAGTGCCTTATGGAGTTAATGAACACCAAGTAATTAATTAACTGCTGCTGCTTTATGAAGTAATTTAATGATTGCTTGAAAATATTTATAAAATATCAAACATGTCACGAGCATTATAAAATCCAAGCAACGATTAATTTCACCAGATGCAAAATATAGATGCGAAATGCCTTAGCAATTAAACTTCAAAAGATCAAAATTCATTACTCAACCATGAAATTTCAAATGCTAACCGGCCCGCAAAATGTTTCACCACTTTTCAATAGCTAATATTTAAATAAACATTTAAGCGCATTTAACTATAGAGAAGTGGAATATAAATACCACAAAAGACACCAAAATGAATTTTCAATTTTTAGTTAAGCTTTTCAAAATTTTTAATTTTTATATATTTAATATATTTTATTAACAAAACTAAACTAAGCCAAAAACTAAAGTAAATCGAACCTTAAAATTATTAAAACTACACTAAACTAAATGAAATTATTAAAATCTAATTCTAAAAGAATCAAAGTCCTAAAACTACAACTAAAACTTAAAAAAAATTTGAAAAGTTAAGCTGAAAGAAAATGAAAAAGAACAATTCAAACACGCTTTTTATTCTTTTGATTCTTTTGATTTATGCTTTTATTATTTTATCTTTTTAAATGGATTTTTTATTTTTTTTATTTATTAAAGTTTAAAAAAAAAAAAAGAAATCTACTGTCTAAATGAAATAGAAAATAGGCAAAATTAAACTAAAAAAAAAAAATCTAAATCTAAAGCTAACACCTAATAGTAAAATGAAAATCGAATTTTTTTTATTTTTTTAATTTTTTTATCTTTAAAACATACTTTAATATATAAATAAAATCTAACTCTAATCTATATCTCTACGCATATACATATGAAATAGAACTAAGTCCAAACTAAAGCATATTACATTTACAACATGTAAAAAAAAGAATTGAAATTGAAATTTTGTTTTGAGTGTTTATTGGTTGCAGGCCTGGAGAGTTCGACGGCAGACGGCGAAAGACGCAGGAGCGGAAGTGGCAGTTGCGATGGGAGCTGCGGGAAAACGATTTCCATGGGATAGCACGTGGAAGGGCTGCAAAGGAGAATGCGGCTAGAGGAAAAAGGTAGCAGGAGTAGAGATTTGGTGACAACGAACAGAGGGACGGGGCAGCAGGTGAAACACAAAGAAAAACTGAGGATAGGGTGAATGCTTTGCATGGGCAGCGTGTGACTGTGGCGGGCTACAACGATGAACGTTGGGTAGAGAGATGATGCCACGAATGGATGGAGGATTGCGGGTATGGCAGCGAGGTCTTTATGTAGCGACGACACCATATAGGTATAAAGACGCAGGTAACCGGGGATGGAGTAGAATGTGGAGAAATGGACGCAAACAGAGAGGATTGGGGAGAAACTGGCAGCGGGGATGAAGGTTGCCAGACATCATCAAAACTTTGAGATTTTCTATCAAAAGAAAAAATTTTGACCCTGGGCAGTAGAGAAACTGAAACTGGTGGCCCAAAAACCTTTGAAGAAATGATTTTCAGAAAATTTTAATAGAAATTTGGAATCGTGCTGCTTCAGATTTGTTAATTGAACCCTTATAAAAATTTTCCGGATTTGAAGTAAATATTCTTGCTAGAACTGAACTTGAGGCCAGATCTTACCCTCCAGGGCCTAGATCTGGTTTCAGACAAAAAGTTTTTCTCCAACCTACAACCTGCAAAAACCGAACACCCAGAAATAAAATGTGCAAGGAGGAAACCTAAAAACCCTCACAAAAAAATAGCTAGATAATTACAGTAATTAGAAATTAAAGGCTCTAAATAGCCAGATTTTCCATTATGCCACAGAAATATTTTCAGAATTTTAAATTTAATGTGAGGTGCTTCAGAAAACCCTTAATGCATCTGCAACAAAAATTCTAATGATCAGCCCGGGATTAAAACTGGCTAGGCTCTTTCAGAAAATGCAATCCTGGAGTTGGCTGGTTCAGCCGAGAACTTCCCCTAACGCCCGGTAAACTCAAAATTAAAGATATTCTGCATAGCTTAAATCAACCATTAACATAGAGGGAGAAAACAACAACGAAATTCAGATCAAATGTAGATACCTGCCATTATATTCAGAAATTAAACTATCATTCAAACCCCAGAGATCAGATAAGATACCTGTGCCTAAATCAATCTTCATCAAGCTATCATCAATGGCTGAAAATAAAATTATGCAGAAAAACAAAATATCTTACAACATTTCCAGAAGAGTAACACTAGCAAGATTTCAACCCCAAAGTCTTTCTTTATTGCACAAAAAATGACTACAAGAGAGCTTTCTGTAGCACACGACTTTAAGATCGAATTATCTCAAATGACCCCCGACACCCTATTTAAAGGAAAATTTCCTAACGACTAGTTCGAGTGATCTATGTCAAAATGATCTCGACTGTCGATGAGGATCAAAATCCCTTTTAATCTCATCCGTCAAAATCTTTAAATGCATTTTAATATATTAAAAATTTAAATTTTGCATTTATTTCCTCAAAACTTTTGAACTTTATTATTATTATTTTTTCAAAATTTTATTTATTTTTAATTTATTTTTTTAATTTAATTTATTTTATTTTTTATTTTTTTAGTTATTGTTTAATTTTTTTAATTTTATTATTGTTTATTTTTTATTTTTGGATCCTCAAACTTAGCCTTTGGAGAAATCACCTAAGACCTAGGACTTAGGACTTATGAGGGGATAAAACATTTTCTAACCCTCAAGACACTTTACGTCATGACTTTTACAATTTAACATCTCAAGGGGGAAAACCCATTTGACATAGACCCTTATCGACCACCCAGTTCTGTAACACAAATATAATCTAGCAGATCAAACAATTTGTAATAACCTAACCAAATAGTTGGAATTATCTCCAAATTTCTTTTACATAAACTCGACCTAGCACACTAGGATTCCCCTAAGATTCTAATGACAAATCCATTCCGGCTTTGGGGTTACGTTGAAGGAAAACTTTGCCAATCATGGATCGGTGAGACAAAAAACCTTCTGAAACGTAGATTATCACTAGAAAATTAGGTTTGCCTAGGCAATTTACATACATGACTCAGATCTGCTAAGATTACTTACAATTTATACATGCAAATTGGGTTTACAATATAACACGATCAGGCTGATGATGGAAGTTGAATGGCACGGATATGACGATCAAGCGCTACCCTTTTGTTAAAAAAGGGAGTGTACTGCTATGGTTAGTTGACACATAGTGGTCAACAGGGAGGTAAACCCTATGGAAAAGTGGAATGAGGAAGAACTAGTTGGGAGCCAACAAGTTCGGGAGACAGTGAAGCGATCAAGTACTTGATTAAGATTTAACAAAACTTATAGGATTTGATTAGATTTTAAACGATTGATACCAGTGCCTTATGGAGTCAGCGATCTTTCTAGGGAAATTAAGACCAAGTAATCGATTAACAATTGATGCTTAAATGAATGACTATTTTATATGAAATCCAGATTTTAAAACTAATGTGAGATGCAAGAATCTTGGTTAATTTTAGTTAAATGCCTATTTAAATGTGAACCCTTCAATCCTTTCTGTGTTGAGTTTGATTTCGTAGTAATTGGCAGAGAGAAGATCAAGAGAAGCATACTAACGTGTGATTAACGATACCTCTCTTGAAATTCTAACATACCCGGTGCCTCCGGCGCCATAGAGAATTGTGGCTCTGACGACTACAAGGTCACTGTTTTAAGTACTATTAAAATAAGTTTCTCAAGAAAAGATGGATGGAGATCTATCTGTCTATCGACCAAGCTTATGCCTGGAAGTAAATTTTATTTATGCAAAGCTAACTTATATGCAATGCATCGGAAGATGAGATGAAGTTAGATTGGAGAATGGGAAAACTCTTATGCCGCAAAAACCCTCAATTACCCAAATGAAATGCTCGCCTTTTTTTAGATGAAGACTTAGAAAATAAACTCTTGAAGATACTATATTTAAAACACCAACTTATTTCAAATCTTCTTCATACAATTTAGCTCAAAGAGAACAAAAACAACTTTGCAATTCGATATCAATGTCAAGAGATGTTAAAAAAAATACTTAGTTTATGAAAGAAAAGATATGCATTTTATCACAATTCCAAGACATAGTACTTAATTTTCACAAAATTAGTTTTTAGGACAGCAATAAGAAAAACTTTATGACAACGGCAATATGACAATGAAAACAATAAGCTATCAATGATATCTTTATGCCAAAAATTTACAGAAATTTTTTCAAACTTGCCCATATGAATTATCAAAAATTTTCAGTGTGTTGTGATGTGATTTTCGGAATTATATCAGATCTGATATGCTTATTACAGCCATCAATTAAAACATGAAATAAGTCTAATGATGAATGCCCAACTCAAGAAATTAATTCCTTAATGTATTAGACAACTTAGGAACTAATTTTAGGCTAACCCACATGGAATTTTTCCACTGTTATATTTCAGACATCAGAAATAGAATTATTCAGAGATAACAATGACCCAAAATGTTGATTTAGGCCAAATTTTTGATACACATCAAACATAAATGACTTATTAATGTATTTATCATTTTTTTAGTTAATTTCAAACCACTTAGATGTGTTTTTCACCACTATTAGAAAGGTATATAACTGCTATAGCAAACAATGAGGAAAAAGATGGTTTAGAAATCAAACCCTTAGGCCCTATGCCTTAAAGATTACTTGCACAAGTTGCCAAAAAAATTTCAATATCTGAAACACAAATTTTTACCAAATTTTCTGCAAAAACCCACCAATGATTAGCTTCAAAAAATCAAATATTCAATTCAGAAATAGAGGAAGGGAATCTAGGGCCAATGAAAGCTACCACTAGGTCCAATAGAACTAGCGTTGGGCTAAGACAAGATAGATTTGGGTTTAGGAGCCCCAAAACTTGGAACCCTTGTTCTGAAAAAAAATATGTTGTTTTAGATCTTCAGATTTATTGCAAAATCTCTAATGGTTGGCCTTGTAAAAGGATTTGGGATAAGATATTGCCCTCCAGGGCCTAGATCTGTCCTAGATTTGCTTGAAAAATCTTAGATCTGAAGATTTACTTGGTTGATTTCTTAGATCTATTCCTGCAAACAATCTTTGAGCCCAAATATTGCCCTCCAGGGTCTAGATTTAGCTTAGATATGAAGATTTACTTGGCTCATTTCTCAGATATATTCCTGCAAACAATCTTTGAGCCCAGATCTTGCCCTCTAGGGTTTAGATGTAGCTCAGATCTAAAGATTTACTTGGCTGATTTCCTAGATCTATTCCTACAAACAATCTTTGAGCTCAGATCTTGCCCTCCAGGGTCTAGATTTAGCTCAGATCTGAAGATTTTCTTGGTTGATTTCTCAAAAATAGAGAAAATCCCAAAAACCCAAGTGTTAAGATTTTCTTGGCACAAAAATAGAGAAAATCCCAAATCCCAAGTGTTAAAATTCAAAATTATGTTACAAAATTTCAGATCTACACAAGTAAATAACAAATCCATACAAATAATTTACAAATCTTACAAATAACTTACAGATCTATTAGATCTGAGGAGTATGAGTCCAATTCCGCTCCTAGATCTGATAATATAAGGCTCTTAATAGCCAGATCTATTAAAATTTCCATAAAATATTTAAAAGATTTTTAAATTTTAGAGAGGTACCAGCCCAAAAACACCATGCATAAATTTTTTTTTATTAGATAAATCTTGAAGCTTATATGAAGTAGACTTTTCAAAAAATATGTGTTGAGAGTTGGCTGGTCCATCTGAGGATTATCTCCAAACGCTCAATGAGAACCTGAGAGATCTTCTGCAAACACTAGATCAACCATCAAATCAAGTAGAGAAATAGAAGAACAATAAAATCCTGAAGAAATAGAGATACCTACTACTTGAATCAAAACTAAAAATGTTACCCTAGATCCAACAAACTGAATTAGATACCTGTATTCAGATTATTCTAAGAGAGTTATTGATTGATAGTTTTCACATAATATTAAGTAGAAATTAAAACAATGTTACCATAATTCATGAAGAAGAACACGTTGAAACCCCAAAGACTTTTGCATTAATTCAAAAAAGTATACAAGAGATCAGATGAATTCATTGACAAATGACTTCCTATTTAAAGATAAATCCTCCAACGGCTAGTTTGAGTGATCCTTGTCAAAGCAATTTCAACTGTTGATGAAGATCAAAATTTCTTTTAATTTCATCTGTCGAAATTTTAAATTCTTGAAGATATTCTAATTTTTCAATTAAATGCATTTTAATTAATTCAAAAATTAAAATTTTGAATTAATTTCCTCAAAGTTTTGACTTTGACTTAACCCCAGGGACCAAAGGCTTAAAATTTGGCAAAATAATTAATTTACCTTAGTCTCGGGACCTTTTAAAATTTGAATTTTAAGGGCCAACGAATTTAGCCTTTGGAGAATTTAAATTTACTTGGGATCTAGAATTAGTTAAATTTCTGGCTTAGGATTTTAATTAATTTTTTGGCCAGAAAATTTAATTAATTAACCTATGAGGGGATAAATTATTTTTTTCAACTTTCAAGACACTTTACATCATAATTTTCATATTTTTACATCATAAGGGGGAAAACCCATTTGAAAAAGGCCGTCACAGACTACCCATTCCTGCGACACAAATATAATCTTGCAGACCAAACAATCTGTAATAAAATAACCTAACCAAATAGTTAAGATTATTCCAAAATCACTTTTACATAGACTTGATCTATAACACTAGGACTCGCTTAAGATCCAGTGACAAAATCCATTTTGGCTTTGGGGTAAGACTGAAGGAAAACTCTGCCGACCATTCGAGAATGGGTCAATGAGACAAAAAACCTTTTGGAATGTAGATCATCACCAGAAAAGTAGGTTTACTTGGGCAATTACATACATGAAACAGACCTACTTAGATTATTTACATCATATACATGCAGAATGGTTTTACATTGTAACATGATAATCAGGCTGATGATGGTAGTTGAACAACATGGACTCATCGATCAAGCGCTATCCTTTTTGCAAAAAGAGGGGGTGTACTGCTATGGGTCGTTGACATATAGTGGTCAACACCCAGAAAAATCCAATGCGGGAAAACCAATGCAACTATCTGAGGGTTTTCTTATTAAGCAATATAACAATACAATCTGGGTGACTAAACTGGCCTATCCAACAAAGAATTATCTTGGCAATAATACCTCTCTGTTTGAGACATATTTCTTGGCTGAAACTTTGGATAATCCTTCCGGCAGCTCCTTAGCTATAATCTGCACCAGAAACCCCATCGTCTGCCCTTTTTGGACTGTGTTAGTCCCTATCTGCCCAGCGTTGGCCCTGCATCACCCCGGATGGGTCTGCATTAGCCTTCTGGCCCTCTGCTTCAGCAACACTGGCCTCTCTGAGGCTCTGTGCAACTCCCGACTACCTCTGCGTGGCCCTGCGTGAGCTCTTGTTGCTACTGCGTCACTCTCCCTGGCTACTGCGCTGCTCTCTCGACACTATATCTGCCTCTTTGTCTCTCTGTACTCAATGCCCCTCAGCTGCAACTCCGATCACTTATTCTGTCTCTCTTAGCAAACCTTGCTCTATAGAATAGAATGACTGATCACTCTGGTGTATTCTCCAAGTGACCCTCAAACTTCTTCTTATACTTTTTTTGTTGACATATCAATGACCGGGATTAAGTCCCTAATCAACGACTAAGATTAGATTTGGCTTGATCCATGTCTTTTGGACCATTCTAACATAGTTTCATATTAATCCACATTAATATTTTATTTTTTTTAAGTTTAGACTTAAAGACTCCATTAAAAATATTAAATATTTTAATATCTCGTAAACTATTTAGAATTTTCCCAAACCCTTTTTGGGTATTGGAGATCTCATGTGCCCCACCTCTCCACCAAATTTTGTGGCTAGAGCACATCCGATGCTACCCCAAATCAACTCTATCTTCTTTGCTAAGTTACTACTACTGAGGAAATCGAATTGCCTGTGCAACTGAATATCTGCATTGGTGTATATTCCATCACCACATCAACCTTATATAATCCACTATCAGAGCACCAACAACCAAGATTAAAACATAATCGATGGCTAGGATCATCTCTGGATCGATCTGTGTGAGTTTCTAGATGATTCTCACTTTATCTCAATTAATATTGATTAATTAACCATATTCCCTAAATTTAGACTTAGGAAATATTTAAAAATGGTTAATAATCTAATTGAGACACTTCTAGGCGGAATTTCTAGAGATGATTTCTGGGTTTTGGAGATCTCATGTATTTTAGCCTCTCCACTAAATTTTGTGGCTAGAAAACATCGATGCTACAAAAACTAACACCCTCAACATGCATAGATGACTCTGACCAATTTGAGGACATTTTCATGAAAAGATGGTTATGTAATGCAAAAGGAACTTTCAACACTGAGAAGTTCTATCTGTTGAAGAAAGTGTAACTAGGATTGGTCTTCATAATGACATATTCAATTGTCAATGATGTAAATTGTATCTAGCAAAATATTTTGTGAATTTGAGTCATGGGTTTCATGCTCAAAATGTAGTTGTAGTAGCTCCCATTGAGAGCTGTAAGCTAGGTGATAGGTTTGTGTCAATGATGTAATTAATTACACTTGTAAAGTATATAGCTTGTATCTCCAAGATCAAGGGCAAAACCATGTGGCATGACACCTCCAAGTTCAAGGTCAAATAGCTAGTCTAAATCTCCTCCAAGCGAAGATCAAAATAGCATTGTAATTTCGGCAAAAATGTATTTTATTCATGTCGGCTATATCATCATGTAAGTCGACCTAAACTCGAGACATGTCGGCCTAATGAGCAACGTTAAAAAGACTATAAATATATGTCTCTCCTCTCTCACTAGGACACACACTCACCACATCTATTTTGGTCCTTTTCTCATGCGAAGAAGACAGTCTAAGGGTGCAATGTAAGGGTGAAGATCAAGGAGCTGCAAGTCAGCAAGAAGGAAGTCAATTCTGTCATCCATAGTCGCAGGGAATTCATTCGCATGTGTGAAGCTAGGGCATCATTCTATTTGACCTCCTTGCTAAGGAAAATATTCGGCCTTTGGTTTATTTGAAGGGAAGAAATGTGCGAAGAAGGGTGATTAGTGGAGCGAAGGTTTAGAAGGGCTAGAAGAGCCCTAAACCTCCCACATGTGCAAAGGTGCAGGTCATCATTAGGGCTGTATTACAATCATTGATATTCTTCATGAGTAAGGCTTGATTCAAGGATAAAAGAGCTCAGTTATGCATCAAAGAGGAGATCTAAATATAACGAAGGAAGGAGGAGGCTACATGTACTTGTAGCTCACCCTCATGTGCGAAATCTAGTGACAACTTCAGCATTGCAGTCAGGTTAGCTGAACAATTCAAGTATTCACATTATCTTGCCTAAAGGGAAGTCCTGAAGACAACAGCTTGACAAGTAATCTCTTCTATGCAAGTGGAGATAGGAGGAAAAAGGAAAGGAGAAGGACGCTGATCCTACCACCTACAAGTTGTAGATCTGATCTATGGTGTAGCAAGTTAAGGGACAACAGTAACGGAAGGTTCTACCCTTGATCTTGGAGACACTTTGGTCAAACGGTCTTTGTATTGGTCTTGGAAATTTTTTCAAGTGAAGATTCTATAAGAAGAATTACAGTGGGTTTTCCTCTCAGGTTTGGAGAGGTTTTTTGCCCTCGCTGCTGCCTATATCTTGTGTTATTTTTCTTTTGTTTATTATGCAAGATAGCTGGTTAATGAAGTTAATACATACATATATGAAAATTCTTGTTTGAATAAGGAAAAGATAAAAATACTTCACAAGCATTTATCTAAGAAAGAGAAATCATTAACACATTAAGTCGCCAGATTTCTCAACATGGTATCAGAGGATTGGTAGCACATCAAGGAACGACTGATAAAGAACATTGAATAAGAGGCAAGGCAGTTGAAGTTGAAGGCAAAGCTAGATTTAGATCCACATTCTGAAACTCCAAGGTCTATCAAAGAAAATACAAGATCTATCATTTGGGCAGATCTATAAGAAGAAGTTATCGAGAATCCTCTTATTTCAGCGAAAGAGCAGATCCTCAAGGATAGTCAAGCTTCCTCAAGCCTCATATAAGGCAACCATCAAAAGTCAAGCTTCAAGGATCATCACATCAAGCATCTTATTTATTTGAGCAAAACTAATCTTGAAAAAGATGTCCTCTTGCAAGGAAAGCAATAAGTTAGTTTGAGTTGCCAACTTCCTTGCTTGGAAGAAGAGAACTGACCTCAATTTGAAAGAACAAGAAGTTATTGATTATGTACAAAAGAAAATTGCTACTCCTACTGATAATCAAGAATTGGCTATAAGCATAACAAGAACGAAGTAAGGGCTCAAAAGATTCTCATAGAATTTATCAAGTACTCTCTGATTCCCTATGTAGCCAAGCTTGAAACAACCAAGGAAATCTATGACAAATTGATAGATTTATTCTCCATCAGCGTTGCAGGAGAAGGGATCTCTCTATGGAATGAGTTATACAAGATGAAGATCAACAAAGAAGAAGGCATGGCTCCATACTTCATAAGGGTCTCTGAAATAAGAGATCAATTGCAAGAACGAGGAAAAATCATGTCTGATCAAGAGATGACCATGATAGTGCTGAATGCACTACTTGAAGAGTGGGGAAGCTTTAGAACCAACATATGGGCTAAAAAGGAAGCATCCTCACTCAATGATTTGTGGGCAATATGCAAAGTAGAAGAAGCGAGATTAAGGGCCAAAGAAGATATTGCAGTTGGATCCAAGGAACAAACATTTACTGGCAGATTCAAGAGAAAAGGGAAGTTTGGAAAGTTTGAGAGATTCGGTCATCAACAACATCCCAAGAAAGACATGTCAAAGATTCAATGGTTTGAATGTCACGAATATGGACACTGCCAAAGAGATTGTCCCAAGCGAAAGAAGAATGGCAAGAGGAAACATGAAGCAACTCATGTCGCTTAGGAAATTCAAGACAATGAAAAGAAGCCAAAGAAGGAGGAGCCTCAGGATCTTTACTATGATTAAAAGATCACCTCCTATTTTCTTTCATAGGTCTTAGTTAGCAGATTGCATAGCATTTAGTGACATGTTGTGATTCATGAACATTCTTATGTGTTGTCTAAGTAACTCTTTTAAAGAATGAATTGAGTATGTATTCCGTACCATCCATGGATGAACAATTGTTGAATGAGGATATGTTGAATCCTCTGGAAATACTGTTAATGGATATGATTAATGTATATTGTATTTCTTTATGTAAGGATTCTAGGAAGAAATGAAATTACTATGTGTAGGAAATTCTAAGATGTGAACACTTTGGTTCTCCGAATCTTTGAAGAATTTTTACAGGCAAATATCCTCTGTAAAGAATCCAGGTCAGAACGATGGTACCAAGGGAACTTGTAAGGATCAAGTCAACTTCGTTGCAGGTCAAAGATCCCTCAAGAAGTCCGCTGTAAGAATCATAGTATGATTCAAGACAAAAGAGGTATGTACACTTTTGTTTAGTATTATAATATCATGTCATATGGTTGTAGGTAGCATGGATCAAACATGATCAAGAGAAGAAGGATCTCCTCCTCTGAAAGGTTCAAAGATGAAATCAACATAATATGTCCTCATATGGAGTATGGGGTAGTTGACTACAACTAAGGAACTTTGATTGGAAGCTTCTGGGAATAAAAATGTAAGGATGATAGAGATTGTGAAATATGCAACCAAGATGAAGGCAGTCAACATCTAGAGAGCCAAGAAGATTTGACAAGGAAATCTCCCAGAAAGATATGGAGACTCTATTAGAAGTCTGAAAAGATGAAGACCCTTGAGTGCAGATATCTATGGGAGATGTGTCAACATGTATGCAGGATGTTGATACCTACCAGAAGATGTCAATGGAAAAGGCCATCGCCAAAAAGGTAATATATGATTTGTTTTTGGTTTCTAACTTTTTGGATAAGTCTGGCCCCTGGGTATGTGTGCAGGGCCATGGTAAGAAGAGTTGTGAAAGATGTCAGAATTATGTACCTTGTGATCTAGAGTAATCACCGCTGAAAGAAAGGTGGAGATAGATGGCCCTATGAAGAAATCCCAGATGTAAATCCAAGGAGGATACCTTCTTGACAAATGCTAACTTTCTCGACAAATTCATCGAAGCTGTGGGTGGCCACCTGACCTATGCATTAAGGGACAAGAAACCTTCAACTTTGGCTAAGGCTAAAGAGATAGCAATTGAAGTCAAGGAAAACTTAAGAATTTCCAGAATGGATGCTAATGACCACCGCAACGCTCAAACAGAGGCGAAGAAAGAAACGTCCAAAGATCAACATGAAGAAACCCTTCTGGTACTTCTCAAGAAAATGGAAAGTCTTAGTGAAGAAATGAACTCACGAGATAGGCTCTACATGAACAAGCTCACTGCTTTGGAAAGGGCCCACAAATCTAACTATATCTCGAAAGGGAAGCTGTTTCCTCAGAAGCAAGATGAAGAGGACAAGCCAAGCTCATCTCAAGTCTCCAACAAATGTTGTTGAAGAAGATTCATCTTCTGAAGACGAGCAAAGTGATGAGGATGACAGTGATGACGAAGAAGTAGATGAGCAAGCTAACGCTGTAGAATCCGAAGCCTTCAACATTTTGCTAGGGGGTCCATATATTCATCCTCCCATTGGTGATGTCATTATCAAAGAAGAAAAAAAGAGTTAATCCTTAACGTGAATGATAGTGGAATATTCAAGGTTTTCCAATATCCACGAAGGACAATGATAAAGACCCCACAAACTCCAAGGAAGCCAAGAAAGACGACTTAATTCCCAAGCTGGTCGCTCCTAAAGAACCTCTCCCTAAAGATCCCCCTAAAAAGGATCCTTCGAAGAAAACCAACCCCAAAAAGGATCCTCAAAAGAAAATGGCTATCAAGAAAAGGGACAAGGGAAAAAAGGTTGGACTTGACATTGATCTAGAGACTGCTATAGGGAAAATGACTGTTTTGTTCCATTAAAAGAGACTGCAAAACTTCCCCAACAATAATGGAAAATCAAGGAATACCTGGGCTTTGAAGAGGAAGAATTACCCGAAGGCTTGCAAAACATTCACCTTCCCAACTTAAATCCAGTACATGAGCCATCTTTGTTTACCTTAGCTATAAATGACCTTTTATTACATAACTGCATGTTCGATTCAAGGGCTGCCACGAATATCATGCCACTAAAAGTCATTAAGCAATTGGGTATTAAAAAGTGTGTGGTGTTAACTCCAAACCTGTAGTAGTAGAGGGCCTCATAAAAGATCTTAAGGTTTCTTTGGCTATGAACCTGGATATATCATTGCTTATGGACGTTGTCATCATAGATATCCCTGATATATGGGGGATGCTGCTATCAGGGAAATGGGGAGTCATTGTTGGAGGTCATCTCCAAATGGGCTTGTCATATGCCACTATCCCGCAATTTGATGGAACCCCCTTCATTCTTTATAGAGAGCCTACATACCCTACTCATGTTATCACGCCAGGACCGATCCCATACTACAAGAGACATGAGATTGAGAAGCCTTCTCCCATTCTCCCTTCACAAGAAGTTCGTATTCTCAAGCGACCAAATCACAAAGAAAACAAAAAGTGGAAGCCTAAAAGGGAATACAAGGTTGGGGATGTGGTGTTGGTAGATAAAGTTCCAATGTCCGTCAAGATTCATGGGAAAGTTGGGGAGGATTATTACTACATTGGCAAACTCAACGACGAACTTTGGCCGCAATTGGTCAAGTTAAGCCATATCACCCTTTTCCTTGATACTTGACCTTGTGTTATATGCATGTTAGGGTAGGATGCATTGCATGCTGATTTTCTCATTAGAACTAATATCATATGATATTTTCATGACAGATTAGTTGCATCTAGATTAAATGGCACTTTGATTTCGTGTTGACTTTTGGCCTAATACTAAGCATGGGTGATCATAAGACACCACAAAAACATGCTGCGTCGTAACCTATGTCACAAGGTTTGTTGAACTTTAACCTTGAGGTTTGAATTTTGGCGAACCTTGAAAAAAAATTGAGGTTCGGTGAACCTCATGGAACCTCATAGCCATTGACCAAGTCCATAGATCAAAATGCATAACTTCATGTGACAATTCAAGCTTGTAATTTATCTTTGTAGTTTCCATGTCCTTGATAGCATTTTTTATGTTTACTGATGTTGATCTCTTACTATTATCCTATAATTCATTTATAATTTATTATAGTAAATATATATATTATATATATATTATATAGCTAATATATTTATACTATATATATAGATGAACCTAATGGCGAACCTCATTCGAACCTCATCAGAAAATTTGAATTCAAATCGAACCGAATCATTGCCAAACCCGAACTCGAACCTGAACCATGTGACATTGGCTGTAACATGTCTACAGTACCAAGAGATTGCTGGTGTTCTCGTCACCTCTTGTTTGAGCAACTTCGCACACTAAGTGCCCAAGAGATCATTTTCCAGTTGGAGCTAGATGTTAGCCACCACCTGTGTGTAGTGTATATAGGAGGAACTTTTCCTCCTAGATTGTCCTCAGTCGGCAGCCACCAGCCCCTTAAAGCTACCAGATAGCTCAACCATGTGATCCCTCAACCACTTGTCATGGTTGTATTGTTGAAGGGGGGCCTCCCGACCCCAAAGGTATGACTTTTCATTCGTTTGGTTGAGTAATTTTGTTTACATTTCATGGACACTTTTGGGCATGGATTGGTGGGGGAATTCGACAGAAAGAGTGACTTATGTATGTATTCTTGTCTCCACTGCTTGATTTCGTGGTTACCCTTGTATCCTAGTCCTGTGGGATCTCCTTTATTGGCCATTCGCTTCAGGGTTGGTACTACATGGGAAATCTCGATTTCGGTTGTGTGATCTTGCTTCCTGATACCACCTACATCACTCCTCTTCCACTCATTTTAGCCCCATTCAATCTATTTTCTTGTCTGTGTCCACATGTCTCCACTATGTCCACATAGGGTTAGCCTCCTCTTCCCCTTGTTCGCACATTGGTTCGGGCCTGAAACGGTGCCCCAAAGGTTGATGTAGCTAAAAAGAAAAGAAAAAGCATAATTTGCCCACTCTCGATAGGAAATGTACCACAAAATGCAAAAGATGGCTGGGACATACAAATTTAGCATGTGGGAAAAAGCCAAAGATGAGCGCTACCCCTTACGCATGACAATCACACTGGTTTCTATGGGCCATAAATGAGGCCCCTCCATCATTAAGGAACCCATGGTTGTCCCAACCCCTGGTGGGCAATGAAATGCCCCACCTTAAGGAGGTATCCACCGTTACATATTACACATTATGTTATCCTCCCCTGAAGCCCTGAGTAGTTATGAAGAAAAATCAGTCAAGGGCAAAAGGCATATCAAGAAGGGTGGAAAAACGAAGGTCGGGGTAACTCATGTACCACAATTTGCTCCCTCGTACACTCCTATACCTAGGTGTGGGCTTCCCCTATCACAACTAGCCTTTTGTACCATGACATGTGGTCTAGATATTTCCCCCAATCCCCACTCCGCTCCATTATTATATCATCTAGCACCTACCATTTGAGGGATTTACCATGGACATGTCACCGCTTTTAGATATTGAAACTACCTAATAGGGTCCTTGGTTAACCACCTATTGAGCTTGGAGACACTTGTACATGCCAAAGCCCACCATGGATGGGCATGTCACCATGAAGTGCCCCATTGATCCCATGACTTGTAAGCTCTTTTACTTGATTACTCTAATGATTTGTTGTATCGGAGAGTGTTGACCACTCTGTGTCAATGACCCCATAACAATACACTCTTTTTTTCACAAAACTGATCCATCATGTTTAAGTCTTCGTGCCATTCAAACTTCATCATCAACTGACAATTTTATGAATATGTTAGCCCATTCTGCATATGTAAAATGTAAATCTCAATATGATCGCGTCTGTATGTAACAACCTAGGTAAACCTATGGTTTTGGTGGCGATCTCCATTGTAGGAGGTTTTTTGTCTCACTAATTCATCTATGTCTCTAGACAGAAATTATCGACAAAGTTTTTCCCTCCACCCTCACCTCAAAGTTAGGGTGGATTTTGTCATCAAGATATTAGGCGAGTCCTAGTGTTTTAGATAAGGTCTTTGTAAAAATGACTTGGGAATAATTTTAGCTAATTGGCTAAATTATTTTATTACAAGCCGCTTGGTCTATTAGATTATATTTTTTGTGTCGCAGAAATGGGTAAATGTTGAGGGTCTATAACGAATTAGTGTTCTCCCTTCATGTATTAAATTGTGATATTTTGATGTAAAAAATATTTAATGCATGGTCCCTCATAATTAGACACCATGGCTAAATATTAGAGGGTTGGAAAAATTATTAATCCCCTTGTAAGTCAATTAATTAGATTTTTTGGCAAAATTAAATTAAAAATCCTAAGCTAGAAATTTAATTAATTTTGTGTCCTAGGCAAAATTAAATGCTCCAAAGGTAAAATTCATGGGTTTTACATAAATTAATTTTTGGTAGTTGAAGGCCAAGGGAATATTGAATAAATCAAGAAATTTTGGACCTTGGGCCTTGGTAGTTAAGTCAAAGTCATTTTTTTGAGGAAATTAACTCAAAATAATTAATTTTGAGTTAATTAAAAAAATTAAAAGAAAAATTCGATTTTTTCTCAAAAAATAAATAATTTTGACAGTGATGATTAAAGATGAATTAAATCTTTATGACTGGTTGAAATTAATTTGATAGGGAGGGATCAAGCCAACTAGTCGTTGGAGATTTGATCTATAAATTAGAGGTCAATGTCAGTCTATTTTTTCATCTGATCTTTGAATCATTTACTAACCTCTCAAGCTCTCTTGTCTATTTTTTGGAACAAATGCAAAAGTCTTTGGGGATCAATTTGCGGTGGTGTTCCTCTTCATGAATCTATGATAACATTGTTTTAGTTTCTGCTTAATATTATGTGAAAACTATCAATCAATAACTCTCTTAGAATAATCTGAATATAGATATCTAATTCAGTTGTTGGATCTAGGGTAATATTTTTAATTTTGATTGAATTAATAGGTATCGAGCTAAAATGATCTCAGCCATTGATTAGGTTTTAATCTGGGCCGTTGAATGTCAACAAGAAGATTATTTAAGGAAGCTTGAGGGTTATTTGGAAAACACACTGAGAGATCAAGGAAATCGATTTTCTGAAGTGAGAAGTTCTCAGGGGGAAAATCGATTGAGGAGATCTTTTGCAGCAGAGGGGCAGGGATAACTTCTGGAGATAAAGTGAGATTCTCAGCCGGTGAATCATTAGTAGAGAGAGGCAGAGAGTGATCCAGTAGCCTTGACGCAGGGCCTGAAGTCCCACGTAAAGGGAGAGAGAGAAAGTCGAAAATTAGAGCAGAGAGTCAGTTTCAGTAGTCGGAAGCTGGGGTGTGAGATGGGAGGCTGAGAGTAGAGACGCTGGGCTATTGATCGATTCCCTAGTTGGGTGATGTTGTGCCTAAAGAGGGCTGGCGCTGGGACAACGTAGAGGTAGCGCAAGGCCTGCCATGGGCACCTCATTTAGCAGCCGGATCAGCGGGGACTTTTTCTTAGTGATTGTGTGAGGCAATCTCACAAAGCTTCTGCTAGTATTTCTCTCTGTAATTGAATAACCCTATGGGGTATTCATAGATGTATTCAGAATTTGCTACTGCTTAATAATAATAAACCCTCAGAGTTGCTACACCGGTTTTGCCGCATTGGGTTTTTTGGGGACTATTGTTCAAAAAAACGGTGTCTTATGTGTTTCTATTTTTCTTGCTCAGTTTCTATGTTTCATAATCGTATTTAATTTGGTGTAGGATACTTCAGTAATATACTTCAATGTTTCAAGAAGAAATCTGAAGTAAGCCTATAATGTAATTTACAAACTCTGGTTGAAGTAGATTTAGTTGGTTGTAGTAGGATTCCTGAGATTGTTATATCTAGGAATTTTCACATGGTATCAGAGCTACAAGTGAAGCAAGAAGAGTAGAGCTGGTAGATCCAACATTGCGCAGAAAAGGGAAATCGAAACGCTGTCGGATGCAGCAGTTTGAAACCCTAGAGGGATTGCGCAGTTCTTAGTTGGAGGATTGATATTTCGAGGCAATCTCTCTCCGAGTGAGTCGACAAAGAGAAGGACTTCTGGATTAATATTTTGTCGGGGTAGAGGGAGCAATGCTGAGATCTCAGTGTGAGGAGGAGCTGGTGGGACACAAACTTTTCTATAGGTAGTTTGTTGGGCAGAAAATCGTCAGAAGAAAGAGTTGGAGCAAGGCTGAGGGAATTTCTTCCTCAGGGAATTCCTAGGCAAGGAATTTGAATTCTCTAGAGCTTTGCAGCAGCATGGGGCAGTAGTTTTACTAGGTCCAGTAGAGAGTGTGTAGGCTAGCCCAATAGCAGTGCAGAGGAGAGAGGAGGTCATTTGACTTTCTATTTTTGGCAGAAATGGCAATCAGTGGTTTAAGGGATCAAGACAGGTTGGACGGAGCATCCAACTATGTCATTTGGAAGGCTAGAATGTCATTTCTTCTAGATGAGCATGCCCTCAAGACATATGTCGACAGCGTGGTGGTTGTGCTTGCAAATGCAAATCCGTTGAAGAAGTACCGATCAGAAATGGAAAAGGCCAAGAGGATGATCCTTGATGAAGTAAAGGATCACGTAGTGTGTCATGTCGCTAGCAGAGGGACTGCTAAGGAGATGTGGGATGCCTTGGCAACACTGTATCAAGGATCTTTCAAGCAGCAGAAGATGCACTTGGAGCAGAAGTTGAGATCAGGTCAGATGTAGAAAGGGGAGCGTGTGGATCCATTCCTCTCAAAGCTGAAGGAAACTCGTGATGAATTGTCTGCTGCGGGGCATACACCTCAAGATTTAGAGTTGGTTAGATTGGCCCTCAATTCTGTCTCAGATGAGTGGCATGTCTTTGTCCAGAGTATCCTGGGCAGAGTAGCATTGCTAAATTGGGATGAGATGTGGGCAGCTCTAAAACAAGAGGAACTGAGGAGAGACTTAGTCAAGGTCAAACTTGGCGGAAGTAGCAGTAGTGGGTTGAAGCCTAAGGAGGAGGAGGATAATGCAACCCTTGCATCGAAGGGACAACAGGAGCAATGAAGACGTAAGAAGGACATGTCGAAGAGCAAGTGTTTCAAGTGTGGTGAGATGGGTCACTGCGTTACTCAGTGTCCTCTCAAGAAGAAGGACAAGGATGAGAAGCACAATCTGAAGGCTGCGCCTGCGAAGATCGAAGAGGAGGAGTTTTCCATGACAGCTGAGATACCTCTAGGAGGGAGGTGGGTTGATTTAGAACTGTAGTTCGAAAGAGCTACAGATGGGAAGGATCCTTGAGGAGTCCACCTCTTGGATTAATACCTTACTATGGGAGCCCAGTTTTGTGGTAGCAGGATGGACTAGTGTTGGATGGTGCCAAGGAGTGTTAGATAGACAGTGGTAGTGGCTGGGAGCGCCAGAGTCTGAGTAGCGCCAAGCAGAGTTGACATCAGTGTAGATGGCACAAAGCAGAGGTCAGCAACAGTGCAGTATATTCAGAGGGTTAGTGCAGAGACTAGCAACAATCAAGCTCCAACATTCATGTGCTATCATACTGAAAACAGTTAGTTTAGTAATTTTGGATGTTTTTTTCATTGCTGATGGAGTAGCAACAATAGTTTGCAGTGCAATTGTAGTTGGTAGTGCTAGCAGCAGCACATATGCCACACTTGAGAGGGAGCTGTAGTACAGATGCAATGTTGATAGTGGCAGTGTCAGCAACAGTATAGTTGCAGCAACAATGCGTTGGTGGACAACATGTCAAACATCAGCAACGTAGAGGACGATGCTTCAAAGTCAGAGCAGTCTGCAACATCATATATTGGTAGAGCACATTCCTTGCTAAGATGGAGTGTTGATTTGGGGCAGCATTGGATGTGATCTAGGCCCCAAAATTTGTCGGGAGGCTTAAACACATGCATTCTCCAATACCCAGAAATCATTTTGGAAAATTCCACCCAGAGACAGTTTTATTAAAATAATTAATATTTTTAATGGGCCCCTAAGTCTAAACCTAGGAATTTAAAAATATTAATGGGTATTAATCTAATTGTGGATGTAACTTCTAGAAGAAGATGAGGATCAAGCTGAAATGATCTTAGCCATTGATTAGCTTTTAATTTGGGTCGTTGAATGTCAACGAGAAGATTATTTAAGGAAGCTTGAGGGTCATTTGGAAAACACATTAAGAGATCAAGGAAATCGATTTTTTAAAGTGAGAAGTTCTTAGGAGGAAAATCAACTGAGGAGATCTTTTGGAGCAGAGGGGCATGGATAGCTTCCGGAGAGAAAGTGAGATTCTCAACCAGAGAATCATTAGCAGAAAGAGGCAGAGAGTGATCCAATAGCCTTGACACAGACGCTGACGCAAGGGCAGAAGGGTCACTCAAAAGCAACGCACAGGGAGAGAGAGTAAAAAAATTAGAGCAGAGAGTCAGTTTTAGTAGCCAGAAGCCGGGGTGTGAGACCAGGAGGCAGAGAGCAAAGACTCTGGGCTACTGATCGATTCCTCGGTTGGGTGACACTGTGCATGAGAGGGTTGACACTGGGACAACGTAGAGGCAACACAGAGATAGCGTGGGGCTTGTGAGGGGCACCTCATCCAGCAGTTGGATCAACTGAGACTTTTTCTCAGTGATTGTGTGAGGTAATCTCACAAAGTTTCTGCCAGTATTTCTCTCTAAAACTGAATAAACTTGTGAGGTATTCAGAGATGTGCTTAGAATTTTCTACTGCTTAATAATGATAAACCCTTAGATTTGCTGCACCGGTTTGCTCGCATTGGGTTTTTCCGGGGACTATTGTCCAAAAATAACGGTGTCCTATGTGTTTCTATTTTACTGCTTAGTTTCTATGTTTCAGAATCATATTTAATTTGGTGTAGGCTGCCTCACTAATTTACTTCAATGTTTCAGGAAGAAATCTGAAATAAGCTTGTCATGTAATTTACAATCTAGGTGAAGTAGATTTAGTTGGTTGCAGTAGGATTCCTAAGATTGTTAGATCTAGGAATTTTCACAGTGACTTGGGAATAATTTTAGCTAATTGACTAAATTATTTTGTTACAAGTCACTTGGTCTACTAAATTATATTTTTTGTGTCGCAGAAATTGGTAAATGTTAACGGTCTATAACGAACGGGTGTTCCCCCTTCATGTATTAAATCTTAATATGTTGATGTAAAAAATATATAGTGCATGGTCCCTCATAATTAGGCACCATGGCTAAATATTAGTGGGTGCGAAAAATAATTAATCCCCTCATAATTCAATTAATTAAATTTTCCGGCAAAATATAATTAAAAATCCTAATCCAAAATTTTAATTAATTTTGTGTCCTAGGTAAAATTAAATTCTCAAAAGGTAAAATTCGTGGGTTTTACAGAAATTAATTTTCGGAATTCCTCGGGCAAGGGAATATTGAAGAAATCAAGAAATTTGGACCTTTGGGCTTTGTTAAGTCAAAGTCAAATTTTTGAGGAAATTAACTCAAAATAATTTATTTTGAGTTAATAAAAAATCAACTAAATGAAAAATTGGACTTTTCCTCAAAAAATAAATAATTTTGACGGTGATGATTAAAGATTAATTAAATATTTATGAATGACTGAGATTAATTTGACGGGTATCAGGCCAACTAGGCGTTGGAGATTTTATCTATAAATTAGAGGTCTGTGTCAGTGTATTTTTTCATCCGATCTTTGAATCGTGTATTAAGCTCTCAAGCTCTCTTGTCTAGTTTTTGGAATAAATGCAAGTGCCTTTTGGGGTTTCAAATTGCGGTGGTGTTCCTCGTCATGAAGCTATGGTAACATTGTTTTAATTTCTGCTTAATATTATGTCAAAACTATCAATCAATAGCTCTCAAAATAATCTGAATACATGTATCCTATTCAGTTTGTTGGATCTAGGTTAACATTTTTAATTTTGATTGAATTAATAGGTATCTCTATTTCTTCATAATTTTATTGTTATTCTATTTCTCTACTTGGTTTGATGGTTGATCTAATGTCTGTGGAAGATCTTTCAGTTTCTCATTGAGCGTTTCGGATAGTCTTCGGTTGGACCGACGAACTCTAAACACATATTTTTTGAAGAGCCTATTGCATATAAGCTTCAGGATTTATCTAAAGATTAATCTATTTTTGCAAGGTGTTTTTGGGGTAGTACCTCTCTAAAAAATCAAAATCTTTTAAATATTTTGTGAAAATTTGATAAATCTGGATGGTAAGAGCTTCAAATCTTAAGATCTAGGAGTGGAGTTGGACTCATACTCCTGAGATCTTACAGATCTGCAACTCTTGTGCAGAGATTTGTAGATATTTTGGATAGATCTGAGATTTTTTCTAATTTGGGCTTTTGCGGTTTTTATTTAGTTGTTTGTATATATCGGGATCTGAGTATTATATTTGTTTTCCATTTTGCAGGTGCTAATATAAAGGTTTTTTCAAATAATTTTTTCAAGATCTGAGACAGATCTAATCCCTGGAGGGATCTAATCCCTCGAGGGCAAGATCTTTTCTTAAAAAGTTTTGTGTGCAAGAAAGATTTTTAAATTTGGGTCTGTTCATAAAATTTCTATGAGATTGTTAAAATACATTTTTGGGCATATTTTTTGAAGTTGTCATAAAATTTTGGGCTTCACTCTTTGCTGCTAACCTTCATTGCCTTTGCGTTTTTCTTCTTCCTGCAACTTTCTTTTTCTTTGTTGCTGCCAAATCTTAGCCCTTTGCCTGCTACATTTTTATTTTATTTTATCTTCCTCCCTTGCTGTCTAAGTTTCCCTTCTCCTTCTTGTTGCTTGCATTTCCCTCTGTCGCTGCCTACACCTTCTCCCTCTACTGCGGCCCTAGCTCGATCCTCTTCCTTGAAACTGCGTTCTTTCATTCTCGTGTTTCTCTGCTCTTTAGCCATCACAACCCTTGCCTCTCTCCTTACTGCGTTAACTCGTTCTCTCGAACTTTTTCATTTCTTCCTTGCTATCCTGTGTCCCTTCTGCTACTTTCCTCATCTCTGCGGCTTCTCTGCTCATCATTCTTCCCTCTGCTGCTGTTTGCATTTGATCCCTCTTCTACGTCCCAACTCCCTCATCCGTTGCCTTCCATTCTTTTGCTGCATGCATTTCCCTTCCTCCCTGCAGGCTGCCCGAGCTCGCTCATCATTTCTTCACATTCCTTCTTTCTTCCGCCTTTGAAAACCCTAGCGCCCTTTCTCTTCTGTTTTCATTTTTTTGACTTTGGGTTAATTGCTAAGTGTGACTTTGATTTCTTTTTAAAGAGAATCAATTTGATTTGATTTTTATTTTATTTTTGTTTTTATTTGTTTTCATTGCAATTTTTGACCTTTCATTTTGATTTTGTTTGGTTTTCTAACTAAAGAAAAATTTTAAAATTTCAATTTTCATTTTTGGCTTTAATTTAAGAAAAAGGAATTAAAATCTAAAAAAAATAAAATTCTAAGGTTTCAAAATTTCTAATTTAAAGTTTTATGTGGCCTTTGGCCCATTAAAAATTTAATCAAGTCTTTTTGACGTTTACATTTGCCACATTAAAACTTTAAGCTTCATTCGTAAACTTATCACATTAAATTTGCCGAAGGAATAATATAATTTTTTTTTATCTAAAGTTCTTTCTTGGGGTTTTTGTGTTAAGAGTTTGGGACTCTAATTTTTTTCAAAGGGAAATTTTGTGGTGTTATTTTATTTTTTTATTTTTTTTGTTTTCTTAATTTTTCTATGGTTAAAGCACATTTAACTATTTTTAAATTATCTCTAAAATTTGACTAGGAAAATAAGAAACTTTTATGGATTTGGGTCATTTAAGAAAATTATTTTAAATCCGAAATTGTTTGAAGTGTTTAACATTTGAATTTTATGGTTCTTCATGGTAATTAATTTTTGGAATTTAGGTGCTTGGGTTTCATAATCACTGACTTTGGGTTTTTTGTGCTTAACATCTATTGAGATTGCTCATCATTTAATTAAGTGTAAGCGTGGTTTAATTACTTTATTATTGGATATTTATTGCATTTTATTTTTTTGAGAATTTTTCAATAACTGTTAAGAACTCTTTCATGGAATTGTGGTAAATTGCATAACTTTTGTTTCCTAGATTGAGTATCTTTGAGCATCTATATAATTGGCATTGATATTAAATTCTGAAGAAGCTTTTGTCCTCTTTGAGCTATAATTGCGTTGGAAAGAATCTAGATAAATTGAAGTGATAAGCTTGTGATTTATTTGGGCAATTATATTGTGATATTTTAAGCATATTGTTAAGAAGTTTATCTTTCAATCTAGTGAAGTGAACATTCATTTTGGGAATTAAGGGCTTTGATATATAACTCAGAAATAGATCATGGCATAAGCATTTTCAATCCTTGAATTTAACTTCATTCTCCCGCCATCTTCTAATCAGCTCGTGCATTTGCATATTAGGTTAGCCTTGCATAATTAAAATTTACTTCTACGGATAAGCTCAGCCGATAGAAAGATAGGTGCCCATCCATCTTTGGTTGAGAAGCCTACTTTTAATAGTACATAAAACGGTGACCTTGCAGTCGTCAAAGCCACGATTCTCTGCAGTGCTGGAGGCACCAGGTATCTTAGATTTTTAGGAGAGATATCGTTAATCACACCTTAGTGTGCTTCACCTTATCTTTTTTCTGCTACATACTACGAAATCAGGCTCGATATAGAAATGATTGAAGGGTTAAAACTTAGGTAGGCATTTTATCTAAAATTAACCAAGATTCTTGCATCTCACGTTAGCTTTAGGATCTACATTTCATATAAGATAGTTATTCATCCAAACAACACTTGTCTATTAATTACTTGGTCCCAAATTTCCTAACTAGATTGTTGACTCCATAAGGCACTGATATCAATCATCTAAATTTAATCGAATACTACAAGTCTTGCTAAATTTAAAACAAGTACTTGGTAGCTTAACTGTGTCTCTCGAACTAGTTGGTTCCCAACTAGTTCTCCTTCATTCCATTTTCGTAGGGGTCTAGCCCCTTAGTTTGCTATTGAGAGATTGTGGATCAGGGTGACAGCCCCCGATGTAAGCCATTGTCGTGGTGCTTAAACATTCTGTGCAACAACAGAGAGCAAGGGGACAGATTGGATCTTATGCAAGATTGCAGTTGGGTTTTCATTTGGAGCTTGGTCTCCCTATACGGGGTCCTAGCCCTCTGGAGGGCCACATGGGCGCGTGTAGTGTGAGCGTTGAGAGGTATGTCCTCCACCATACTAGAGCGTGCTTCATGGACCCCCAACAACACTCATTGATTGCTCGTGTTCCACCTTTTAGATGAGGATGATGCACCTGGTTCACCATGCGCAGCCAATTCTGCACATGCACCTTTCACTTGGTAGATGCTCCAAAGTCCAAAGAATGTCTCCTGCTGCAGAGGGAGGGCTTATATCATCATCCTAGCCCTTACAGATGGTATATAGACATTTTTGATCCACTTGGAGACCTATGAGGATGTCATTGTGCCCCCCTACACCCACTTGGGAGCATCGTACTTTCTTTCTTGGAAAACAAGAGGCACCCTTTGGGCATCATTAGGCCTAGTCAAAGAATGAACGACTCACTTTGTTCATCATTCGACCCTCTTGAGAGGCTTCTTATTATGTTATTGAGCTATTTGGAGGGCTTGCCACCAAAAGTATTGTTGTTATGCACATTATTTTATTTTAGGGGCTCAATTATGCCAATTTAGCTAAATCGAATTCATTAGGAATGTATAAATAGAAGTGAGATGATTCATTTTCATCATCATCACTTGAATTGAGGTCTTATCTCTTATTAGATTTTCACTATCCTTTTGGAGGAGGATTTTGGATGTAATGGATGAATTTTGATGTTTGGATATCTCTCTCTTGCCTTGGAGTTTCGTAGTTGGCATACTTTTGGTGATTGGATATACTCTTTGCACATCTAAGTAATCTTTTGATGTCCATTCTTGCTATTTGCTTTAATACATTGATGTTGCTGGGATTTTCGCTATATTAGATTTGAAATTTACTGCTTTTCTTATGTGAGATTGTGGAAATTTAATCCTTTGTAGCATTGCTTCATCTCATGTATCATGTGTGAAAGGGTGAATGTTCCTAGAGATTGTTTCTATTGAACATATCTTGATAAGTCATCAATATTGCAAATTAAAGTATAAATTCTTTAGCAGCCACTCTCATGCGAAGTTTTCTAGGAGGCTCCTTGAGTGGGTGTAGTTCATCTAAATCAGAAATTTCATCTTGACTTCATCTTCCCCAAAGGATTAGGCACTGATCCTTCCATAGGTGATCATTTTCAAAGAGAATTCTTCTCACCTTCCCCTCTTTTTCTAGGTCTAGCGTCCATAGGTCACCTAGGGCATTACCTTCCTCATGATTTACCGATCAAAGAATTCAATCTCTTTCCCACAATTGTGCTGATGTGTCATCAAGAGGTCCTCCAAATTTCATGAGATTTCGATGGTCGGATCTTGAGATATTTCAATCCGTAGCTTGAAGATCATTTCTTGCCCTTGGTTTCCCATTGGCTAGTGACCTCATTGGGATCATAACACTAAATCATCAAAGCAAGATTCTTTCTTTGATCCTCTTCCTTTCCCCAATTACGTCAAGTACATCCATGATTGATCAACTTCATATCCTTGACCTAGTTTCGGGTCCACTTGGCCCTTGTGGACCTGCATCTTGATGATTCCAATTCCACAAAGATCACTAAGAATCCAAGCATTCATAAGGCCTTTTGAGACTAGGGGCTTCCTTAACAAAGCATACTCCCAAACCCCATCCCCAAAAGCCTTCTTAGCCCTTCTTACAGAGCCCATGACCTTGCTTCTAAAGCAACCCATTTAATTGAGTCTCTCTTGCGAATAGGCCTATGAATCATTTCCTTATCTTATCATTCACATATATATTTTAGTGATTCCTGAGATACCATGACTCCTCCCATCGCTGAAAGTCTGTAAAGAGCAAGGAACCTTAGCTGAGGTGACAGTGTGCTATCGCTCCATTGTTGCCCTCGACCTAGTAGTTGCTCTATAGGATCCCCTCCTAGGCGCCCTATTAGTTTGAGTGGTAACAGGCAACACAGACTATGTTGATTTCATTTCTTGGTCCTAGGTTGCCAAATGATGCATGGATGCACTAGAAGGATGACGTGGGCCTTCTTGATGAAGCGGCCTTGGTGGAGATGAACCCACACATCTTGATGATGTCCCTTAAAGTGAGGAGCACTCTTGGACCGACTTTTCCCCTTGCTTGATGGAGATGCCTATTTTGGAGGATGACATCATGTTTGAGAGCCTCTCCTCCTGCACATGTGGAGGAATTATGACATATTCCTTATGTTTTATCATTTTGTAAAGCTATCTTAAGGTTGGTTTGTGACCTCTAGGCCTAGTTGAATGCTTCAACCAAACTGTGAGGGTTTTTTTTGTAAATTAGTGAAAAGCAACCTGGTTTCCCTCATATAAATAGAGGGAAGTCACTTTCACTTGGTCATCTTGACCCAATTTTTCTTGAGTGAGTGCGCACTAGCATTCTTGTCTTTTTCTCTTGGTTAGTATGGATGAATGATGAAGTGAATTGTCTTGGGAGGGATATTTTTGTATGGAGAGATGAAGTGATTCTTGATTTAATAGTATAAGTTTATTGTCATTATTTTTCCATTTTGGATGTTATTTTCTGAAATTAAGGATTCTATTGCGCCATATTTAAAAGTGCAAAATCTTTCATGAAATCATGTTTGTACATGTTATGCAAAATTTGTCATTCAAGAATCCTTCAAAAGAACTTGTTGTATGCATCTTTTGACCTTAAATCTCATACCACAAGAAGTTGCTAGTGTTTCTAAGGGAAGATATTTAGCCTTCAACTCTATCCATCCAAGTCTTTCTATGATTGACCTTGCCTTCTTTGACTTGATAGCCCAATTGAATAGAGGCATCAATTTAGTTGTTGGATCACCTTGTAAAATTTCCCTCTTTTCCTTATTTCTTTGTAACAAGGGCAAGGTTTGGTCTAAGTTTAAAAAGGCAAAAGCTAGTGTTAAGTGCATGTTTTACCCCTAAAAATAGGGCTTATGTCTAGATATTTATTGCTGTTACATGCATTTTCAGTCATTAAAACCCTAAACTTGACCTATACCTTGGTTACCTTTGTGATAGCTTTTAGTCCTTTATTGATTTTATAACTTAGAGGCTATTTCTTTGCTGTTATATAGTATTGCATCTTGTAAATCTGCATACCATAAAAACCCTAGTTTATAACAGCTTTCTTCTTGTTTATTGGGGTTGGTGGAATGTGTACTCGAACATTTGTAACTCTTATCTTGGCATCCTAGGCTCTGCTGGTACTGTCTCCCATAACCATTAGACTTCAATCATCCTTGAACCATCCTTTGTTGAAGACATTTCTAGGTGATTTATCTGCAAGACCCTTAGGGAGCCATTTGGCTTGGAAGCCTAATTGTCTGTCCTCTAGATCTTGCCACGGAAGCATCCCTTGTGGGGATAACATCGAGCCACATAATAGCAGAATAAAGGCCCTTGAGGTGACAGTGGTGGCTATTCTCTTTGTTTCCATAAGACCTAAGTTGCCTAATGAGGCTTTGCACTTAAGTTTGATAGATTTTGCGGTAGCAGTGACCATTGTTCTGAATTTGGTGCATGATCTTCTGATGGTGCAGCATGCTGATGAAGGATAAGAAAATTTAATTTTCACATCATCATGGCAGTTTTTTTGTTGATTTTCTTCATCATTTAACATTTAAAGATTATGTTTCATCTATATCTGTGAAACAAGGATCCATGTTTTTAGTTGGTAGTGGAAGACATTGCTCAGACTC
Organism: Pinus taeda; assembly: GCA_000404065.3. Taxonomy (NCBI): domain Eukaryota; kingdom Viridiplantae; phylum Streptophyta; class Pinopsida; order Pinales; family Pinaceae; genus Pinus; species Pinus taeda. The sequence goes on along the minus strand of APFE031082048.1, from coordinate 27,380 downwards.
CAGAGCATGGCTCTGATACCATTTGGAGTATGCCAAACACAGATATATACTTCGAAGTATGAAATGTCTTTAATGTGAATTGTAAGTGATGAATTACAATGAGTGTTGTCTTTTATTTATACATCTTGATCAATAAAATGTGGCCTTACATACAGGGTGACCATTCCTTATTATTTATTCAGTATGTGTTAGTTATGTCTTATATTTATGACCTAAACTAGACTATATTTTGAGATGCATTACATTAGTATATTCAACAAGTGCATAATTTTGTAATGGGTTGTTGCATTTTGTTTTATAGGTTGCTAAGACGACAAGGGATTTCTTGAAACTTTGACTTTTAAATATGTTTCTCCACATCTTAATTCAAGTTAAAATGTTTTCATGGATTCTTCTGCAGGAAGAAGATAACAGTGATGTATTATCATATTGGCTTTCAAATATTTCAACTTTGCTTTTCCTTCTTCAGCGCACTTTGAGATCAAACGGTCATCCTGCAACGCCACAACTTCGGTTAACTTCTTCAGTTAGTTCTTTGGGAATGATTGCACAAGTATGTTCTGTCTTTTATAGCTAACAATTTACATCTATTATATCCACTCTTTCCTTTTTGGCTATGATGTAAACGGTAAACCTATGATTTGAGAAAGATATCAGGTTTAGCTTCCAGCTGTATCTAGAAGTGAAATTGTATAATACCGGTCTTTGACATTCTTGCTTTTATGATTTTATATATTTTTGTGATTGTTTTGTTTTGTTATTTTCAGAGGTTGGACCCATTGGACCCATTTTCCATTGTATGGCCCTGATAAATGTTACGATGTCTCTTGCTATACTATTAGTTCTGTGATTTGTTTTAGATGCTGTTAATATGACAAGTTTTTATTTTCTATAATTTCTATTCGATATTCAAAACTTTGTTCATATTTAATCGATTGTTATGGGAGTTATAAATTATAAATTATAATCTATATTATAATTTCATTTCACTTGAGATAACAGAGGATCCATTTATATGTGAATTAATGGTAAACTCAGAAGTGTGGTAAGCTCACAAGTGCATTGACTTTTATTGATTCTATTGGTGGTCTGTGCAGTAAAGAAGGTACCTACTCTATATATACCCAAGTTATCTTTGAAGAATATGTTGCTGGAACACATTCTTCTTAAGCCGTTTTAAACTGCCTTACCGTAGAAAAATAAAAGCAATGAAGCAAAATTAAAACAATTGAAGTAACATGGCTTAAAACCAATCAACGCTGATAGAATGACAAATGTCAAAGCTAATTTGTTATAGTTGATGTTCCGACACTTAATTTGGAGAGTATTATGATTGATGGAAGGATAATTTTTTATGAGCTTCTCTTTCAGAAATAATAACATTATGGAATTATATACAGATTTTTAATTTTTACACAGCTTTATTGAAATAATTGCTGGTGTTGCTGTCTCTCCATTACTGACATTACTTTCTGTGCTTTTGTAGGGCTTTAGATCACCTTCCAGTGTTGCCTCCCCTGGGACAATTGCATCTCTAAGTGATCTTGATGGCACCAGGCACGTGGAAGCAAAGTATCCTGCCTTACTTTTTAAACAACAGTTAACTGCTGCTCTGGAAAAGGTTTATGGATATATTCGAGATACTGTAAAAAAGGAAATAACGCCACTACTTGGTCAATTCATTCAGGTTTGTGATGCAAGGTTATGTGTTTATTACAGTACAGTGCCTGACCATTTGTAACAACATAATTATGAATAATTCTTGTCTGTATTGTTTTTATTAATCTAAAGCGATTTAGGACATGCACTAATGCTTTTATAAGTTATACTGCTATATGTGGATTCTTTTTTGTAGTGGCCTATGGAAACTGGAAATAGATTTTTGTTTTGAATGAATTGTTGCTCACTCTTTTGCTAGTTGGTAAGTATGTTGGGCAATGTCACTGTGACCTGTAAGAGCTCATTTTTAAGTATTTGTTTTGAATCTGTTATCAGTGTATATCTCACTGTTGTCATTGAATTATGGGGTTTTCTGGAACTTCGATTGAGAGCTTGAGTGTTTTAAGGAATATATTTGGATGTTCAGATGGTTCCTCTCATGGATTTTTTCTCTGCCGTTTTGCCTAGTCTCTGCCCCTCCCTGTCATTTATTGTTATTTGTATCTCTTCTTTTTTCATAACATTTTACTGCCTGTAACAATTGCATTTTGTGTAATATATGTAGTATAAAAGTTGGTTTTTAATTGTTTTTTGCATCTAATATATTTTATTGAAGGCACCAAGAGTTTCTCGAGTGACAATGGGCAAAGGGTCACGGTCACCAAATGTTTGTGGATCTAGTCAACAAGCGTTGAGCAGTCATTGGCAAAGTATTGTCAACATTCTGAAATCTTTGTTGAACACCCTGTGTTCAAACCATGTAAGTATGATTTCCTATTCTTAATTTTGGGTATAACCATTGTGTTTAAATTTCATTTTGCTCATTCGTGCTATTGATGTAATTAATTTCTCCTATTTTAGAATTTTGACATATAACTATTCTCATAGTTTTTATATCATGCTTAATTCTGTTTCTGCAATTTTTCGAGTTGGCATCAATCAGGAAAATGCGCACGATATCTAGAATTCATGTTTCAACATAGAAGCATATGAGTGCAAAGTAATGATTGTTGGTACCCAAGTGTACTGTGATTATGAGTGGAAGGAGCTCTATGAAATGGAAAAAGTAATCATATGATCACCACAACTGAAATTCAAATTGAATGTTATATCAATGTCCACTAGAATCAAGATAAGTCAAAGGGACTAGGAGAAACATGCGGCGAGAATAGTTGAGATGATGATTGAGTTGCAAGTTCCTCATAAAGTGAAAATGAGGACAAAAAAGCACATAAATATATATATCAAGAGGTTTGTACTGAAGAGGTAAAAAATGTTTGACAAAACAAGGTATTTCCACATAGGACAAATATCTTAGGCAACTGCTCACATAACCAGATCAAATATTAGTACACCAGTATGTTTGTGTGGTTAAAAGTTAAGCCCCTCTAAGAGGGAAACAATTCATGAACCCGTTGTAAGCAGCCACTTGAGGCAATATATTCATGCAAAAGAAAAATTTGTACATAAGAGTTGCTCACAATCGACTACAACAAATAACCTTCCATGCTCTTTAAATCGAGTTCATAGACAATCAAGTGTTAAGCCACAAAGAAATATCGTTGTTAATATCAAGGAGATGAGTCGTTGGGTCATATTATATTTAGAACATATCATGACCATTGGATTACATAACTACGAAATTACGAATGCATACTAATCCATACTAGAGAAATACACTTTTACCTACAAACATGTTGGACCAAGTTGATCTTAACTAACTCCAAAGTGTTTAAATATCCTACCATACCCCCTTAAGAACAACTTGGGATAGGATTGAAGGATTTAAAATGGTGACGCAATTGGAGAAGGAAGGAGGCATTAGAACCTATCCTGCCTTAATGAGAACTTACTAAACTTGTAATATATGTCTAAGCTTGGAAAACATTGCTTCTAGAAGAGGCATTGTGAATATGTTGACAACTTGATATTTTTTTGGGCAAAAGATCATTTCCAGTACATGATCTTAATGAGCATTCTTATGAAGTCCATTTGTAGTTGAATATGTTTCCTATGCTAATGTTCAATTGGATCTTTGGCAAGGTTGATGTGCTTTGATTGTGGTGCTAGAGAGTGGTCAGATGCTACTATTGAAATCGAAAAACTGAAACCATTTGTTGAAGCTTGTGGCTTCTTGACTTGCATTACGCTGAGAAAAGGGGTACCAAGGAGGCATTTCCTAGTGCTTTTTGCCGTTGGCCTAGGAAAACTCATGAGACACCTTTTAAGTGGGCGAACTTATGTGTTATTAAAGTCATATGACTTTTGGTCACTTTAGAAAGTTCAAAAAGTACATGGTACTTTAAAATATTAAAGTCACTTTATGTTTTTAAAGTGACTTTATATGAAAAAAGTTCAAGGTACAAAAACAACATTAAAGTGACTAGGGTGGCTCTTAATGAAGGGGGAGACATAAAAAGGGGGTCATTGGTTTTGGAGAATCAAGGATCTTGTATATTATAGTTGACTTTCGTACTTGATAATTACTTGTGATGTTAGTTGGCCTTTTATTACTTGTTCATCAAGCAATTACCAAAATGATGAAGATCACAAAGAGACAAAGTACACAAGATATAGGCTCCAAGTTAGGGAAAAATCCAGAAAGAATACTTCTCTTCTTATAGAATCAGTTCAAACTGAGACTTCCAAGACCCAAAGATCAAAGCCAAAGTTCCTCCCAAGCACCAAGTCAGCCCACCAACAAGATCTCTTCCAAGTGATCCACATTTTTCTAAGGTCAACAAAAGTCTAACTCAGTCTAAGAAGCTTCAATTCAGAATCTTGGCCCTGCAACTTGGGTTTGCAATTTCGGCCCTTGAAACTCGCACAAAAACTCTAGAAAGCTTCGCATGCGTGAACAAAAAAAGGTGTTTTTCCAAGAGATCTTCCTTCCTTTGACTTCTTCCTCTTCTCGTCTTCCTGACTTTTCTTCCTTCTTCGCTATTGCAGATCGAACTTGAGTGAGTGTTCCAATTGAGTCGAGGTCCTTATTTATATCCTTCTTGAGGGATCAAATAGGCCTTTTTAGGCCAACTTCATCATATCTGGCCGACTTGGTCTTGGAGGATAAAATGGCTTTCTTGACTCTAAAATAATTATTTTCTTTTATTACAATGAGTCCAAATGGGACTATAATACATGACAAGAATTATTTAATGACCCAGAAAGTCCTAGAAGCATGAACATGCATTGACCTAGACTAGAGCATGAAACCCATGCTTTGACAAATAAAATTTAATTTTCTCCTTTTATATACAAAATATACAATGCCATGTTTATAAAGGTCATTATTAAGACCGAATCTGGTTACATTCTCCAACACTCCGTCTTAACTAGAGAGGTATTCATAATCCCATCGTGAAGTTCAAGGAATCACAAATTGAAGTATTGTCATAAGAAGAGTTAGATTGATAAACCATCTTTTAAGCATCAATATTGTAACCAACATTAACAAGGCCTTTACTTGACAAGCTCAACTTTTATGAGAGTATCATGCTGGGAGGCTTTGCATAAGACGCTACACTACCTATAAAGCCACATACCCCATCTGGGTGTTCACTAGGTATGTCCTTTTGGGACTATATTTATCTTGGATACCCAATCCTCAAAGAATATCAATCCTCTTTGACTACTCTTATCATGAATGCCCTACCTCATCCTCAAAGAGTATTAGTCTATAAGTTCACTTCTATCTTGGATTTTCTAATCCCCAAGAAGTTCCAATCTTAGATGCTTATCCAATCCTCCAAACCTCATTCTTTCTTTAGGACTAAGACTTATGGTTGTTAGTCTTGGTCTAGTGCATGACACATGAAGAAAAGAATATACCATCCGTCATCACTCCCTCTCAATCAAGGAACAGATACCTACCAATCCAAGCTTGCTTCTGAAGTACCCAAGCTTCTTGTTTGGTAATGCCTTTGTTAGAATATCAGCTACCTGATCATCTGCAGGAATATAATGTATCTTCACGACCCCATCTCGTACCAGGCTTCTAATGTAGTGGTACTTATTATTTAGATGCTTTGTTCTAGCACGAAACACAAGGTCCTCTGTCAATCTTATACAAATTTCATTGTCACAATGTATACATGTAGGGATTAGTGGTCTTTGGAATAAATCTGATAGCGACTTTCTAAGCCAAACAACTTCTCTGCAAACTTTACTTGCAGTAACATAGTCGGCCTCAGCACCACTCAAAGCAACAGTATCCTGCTTCTTGCTCATCCATGAGATCATGGAAGATCCCAAACGAAAGCATCCACCTGTAGTGCTTCTTCCATCTGTCTCACTGCTACCCCAATCAGAATTTGTATATCCAACGAGTTGGATTTCATTACCAACATATCGAAGGCAGTGATGTATGGTCCCAAGTAGATATCTTATGATGTGTTTGCCTGCTATCCAATGTTGAATTTTCTAAGTCTAAGTTTACTTAGTTAGAAACCCTCCATGCAGTTCATCTGATTTATTCCTACCTACTTGTTATTTTCCTTAACAAGTTATTTACAATGGAAATACTGAAAATAAACACTAGTGCATGCTCAACATATTACAAATCAGCAACTAAAATAAACAGAAACAAACACACCATATGACACCATTATTTTTGGACTAATGTCCCCAGAAAAACCCAATGTGGGAAAATTAGTGCAACTATATGAGGGTTTTCTTATTAAGCAATATCAGAGTACAATCTGGGTGCTGAAACTGGCCTACCCAACAGAGAATTTCCTTGGCAGTAATACCTCTCAGTTTCTGACAAATCTTCTGGCTGAAACCTCGGATAATCCTTCCGATAGTTCCTCAGCACCAATCTGCCCCAGAAACATTGGCGTTAGCCTCTCTCTAGACTACGTTGGCCCCTCTTTTCCCAGCGCTAACCCTGCGTCACCCTGGATGGGTCTACGTAAGCCTTAGGAGGCCCTGCATCAGCCCTCTGGCCCTCTGCGTTAGCAATGATGACCTCTCTGAGGCTCTATGCAACTCCCGTCTACCTCTGTGTGGCCCCGCGTGAGCCCTGGCTGGCTCTGCGTCACTCTCCTCGGCTACTGCGCTGCTCTCCCGGTACTATCTCTTCCTCTTTGTCTCTCTGTACTCATTGCCCCTCAGCTACAACTCTCGATCACTAATTCTATCTCTCTTAGCAAACCCTGCTCTAGAGAATAGAATGACTGATCACTCTGGTGTCTTCTCCAAGTGACCCTTAAGCCTCCTCTTATTCTTTTCCTGATGACATATCAATGACCGAGATTAAGTCCCTATTCAAGAGCTAAGATTAGATCTGGCTTGATCCATGTCTTTTGGAACATTCTAACACAGTTTCATATTAATACACATTAATATTTTATTTTCCTTAAGTTTAGACTTAGGGACTCCATTAAAAATATTAATTATTTTAATAGCTCCTGAACTATTTAGAATCTAACCAAACCCTTTTTGGGTGTTGGAGATCCTCATGTGCCCCAACCTCTCCACCAAATTTTGTGGCTAGAGCATATCAGATGCAACCCCGAATCAACATTCCCTCTTAGCGAGGACTGTGCTCTATCAATACTCCTCATTGAGTATTACTCTAATCATCCGGCATCGGTACTTGTGCTGTGCTAGGCCTTCCTACCCAACATCCTTTGCACTGTTGCATCCTGTACTGCTACCCATGGTTCTGTCACTGCCTTTGTTGCATCTGTATGACAACTCCCTCTAAATCTGTGTTGTTGTTGGTCCTTTCTCCTAGCACTGCATCCGCACTGTACCTCCTCTCATCATGTTACATCGTGCTGCCCACCGCTGCACTGCAACTCAATTACTGAGAAGTAAGTAACTGATCTCCCAATCTAACCTCCCTGTTGGGCTAGAGACACCCATTGATGCTGAAGCTCCCTTTGCCGCTGACAAGTGCTCCCTTTCCCTCTCTTACCTCTGCGCTGTTGCAACAACTTCCTGCATCTCGCACCGTTGCACACCTCTCTGTGCCATCTTGCACTGGTGCAACACTCCTGTGCCTCTCACACTGTTGCAACCTGCTAGCCTTGCACTGTCTCGGGACTTCTGCACTGTAGCTCTCTTTGTCGCTGCATCCGCATCCATCTTTACCCACATCATCTAGTCCTGCTGCTACTCGTCAGGGCTCCCGTAGCAAGGTCTAATCCAAGAGGCTGGGTATCTCGAGGATCCTGCCCCTCATCGCTTGTAGTCCGCTTGACTACAACTCGATCTCTCCCCACCAATTCTCAAGTGGTGCCTGTGCACTCATGGCACAGTCATCGTTTGTCAAAACTTCCTTCTTTGCCCGTGCTGGCGCTGCCTTAGTCTCGGAAAACTCTCCCTTACTCTTCTTCCTTGGACCCTGAGTCGCATAGTGACCCAGCTCTCCACAGTGGAAGCACTTAATCTTGGAGAGATCTTTCTTCTTCTGCTTCTCCTGCTTTCCCTCAGATGCAAGGGCCACATCTTCCTCTTCCTGGTTGACTTTGATCCCCTTGTTGCTGCTACTCATCTTCGACTGCCGTCTGATCTCTTCCTGGTGAAGAGCTGCCGACATCTCGTCCCAAGGTGGGAGAGTCCCTCTGCCCAGGATACTCTGGACAAATACCTCCTAGTCTTCTTTGACAACATTTAGGGCTTTCCTCACCATCAACTCTTGATCCGGTGTTGTCTCTATAGTAGTCAATTGATTTCGGATCTCATTCAGTCCTCTGAGGAAGGTGTCAATCGGTTCTCCCTTCTTCATCTGATATGACCTCAACTGATTCTCAAGCAGCATTCTTCTCTGCAAAGAAGTATGCTGGTACAACTTCTTGAGAGCCTCACACATCTCAAATGTCGTTTCCTTCTCGACTATGTGTGGTACTACATGATCCTTGACCCCATCAAGGATGATGCTCTTGGCCCTCGCCATTTTCTCCTCATACTTGTCATTATCATTGGGGTCGACTGGGATAGCTATTACCTTCAAGGTCAAGTTCTTGACACAGTTCCTGTAAAGTACGGATAAGATTCTGGCCTTCTAGACTGCGAAGTTCGATGCTCTATCCAGTGTATCCTGGTCTCTTACTCTGTGTAGTGCCATGATGCTCCTCTGCTTCCCTCCTGGAAGTTCTCTATTCGACTCCTCTGAGTCTCTACTTCCTGTCTGGAAGTTCTCTTCTGGACTCCCTCTTAGTGCTGATTTCCCTCATGGAAATCCTTCTGCCGCTGTCGAGATGCCCCCTACTCTGTTCGTCTTGTGCAACGACGCCAGTGATCCAGGTTCCTCAGCTAGAAACCCTCGGTTGCAACTCCTTTGGCCTTGCTCTATCATGTACCGTTTTGACTACAGTACCTTACCAACTCCACCCTGCAATATTTCCGTGGCCTTCTAAATCCCAACATCCTAAAGGTGAGAGCTCCTAGGCTTTGTGCAATCCCGACACCAGCAACTCGACCTCCTCAGCCAACTGCGTCAGCCCTCCCAGCTACTGCGTGAGGCTTCTTTTGCCTTCCTTAGCCTCTGCGCTACCTATGCCTGGCTTACCCTTGATGACGCACGCACTGTGTCACCCTTCCTTGTTGCTACTTTGCTAGAAACAACTTTTGTCACCTTGGGATAGTTGTTTTTTGCTGCTATTGCTCCGCTCGCCAAATGTCCTTTAGTCCTCCTGTGATCTGCAATCACGCTCTGATACCATGTTGAAGTTTCTAAGTTGACTTAGTTAGAAACCCTCCATGCACTTCATCTGATTTATTCCTACCTACTTGTTATTTTCCTTAACAAGCTATTTATAATCTAAATATTGAAAATAAACATTAGTGCATGCTCAACATATTAGAGATCAACAACTAAAAGAAACATAAACAAACACACCATATGACACCATTATTTTTGGACTAATGTCCTCGGAAAAACCCAATGTGGGAAAACCGGTGCAACTATCTGAGGGTTTTCTTATTAAGCAATATCAAAGTACAATCTGAGTGCCGACACTGGCCTATCCAATAGAGAATTTCCTTGGCAGTAATACCTCTCAGTTTCTGACAAATCTCCTGGCCGAAACCTCGGATAATCCTTTCGGTAGTTCCAGAGCACTAATCTTCCCCAAAAACCCTGATGTCAGCATCTCTTTGGACTGCGTCAACCCCTCTATGCTTAGCCCTAGCCCTGGGTCACCCTAGATGGTTCTACGTCAGCCCTCTGGCCCTTTGCGTCAGCAATGCTGACCTCTTTGAGGCTCTGCGTAGCTTCTGGCTGCCTTTGCGTAGTCCCGTGTGAGCCCTGGCTAGTTCTGCATCACTCTCCTCAGCTACTGCGTTGCTCTCTCGGCACTATCTTTGCCTCTCTGTTTCTCTATACTCAATGCCCCTTCGTTGCAACTCCCGATCACTAATTCTATCTCTCTTAGCAAAACTCGCTCTAGAGAATAGAATGACTGATCACTCTGGTGTCTTCTCCAAGTGACCTTCAAGCCTCCTCTTATACTTTTCCTGTTGACATATTAATTTTTCGAGATTAACTCCCTAATTAACGGTTAAGATTAGATCTGGCTTGATCCATGTCTTTTGGACCATTCTAATACAATGTCATATTAATACACATTAATATATTATTTTCCCAAAGTTTAGACTTAGGGACTCCATTAAAAATATTAATTATTTTAATATCTTTTGAATTGTTTAGAATCTACCCAAACCCTTTCTGGATATTGGAGATCTCATGTGCCCCAACCTGTCCACCAAATTTTGTGGCTAGAGCACATCCAATGCAACCCCAAATCAACAGTCATGCTTTGACTCCATTTGAAACTGACTAAGGAAATTTACTACAAAACAAATGTCATGTCTAGTATTTACAAGATACATTAAGGAGCCAGTCAACTGTCTATAGCAACCTAGCAAGTAGGATCCACTAGACTAGAATCTGAACTCCTCAACTTATTTATATTAGTGATTATACGAGTTGTCATTGGCTTGCTATCCATCATGCCAAATTGTTTTAGAATCTCGATCACATACTTTCATTGACCAAGATATATTTCACTTGGTTTCTGCCAAACTTCTAGTTACAAAGAGTAATGCATAAATCCCAAGATCCTTCATGTCAAATTCGGCTATTAATTGCTTCTTGCATTCCTGAATTTGATGTTCCACACTTGTAACAAGTTGATCATTCACATATAAAAGTATGATGACTGGTTAATCATTGACCACTTTGATGTAGAGGTTGGGATCTACAAAACTAACCCAAGTCTCACTAGTTATGCATCCATCCTAGCATACCATACTCTAGGTGCTTGCTTTAAGCCATATAGAGCTTTCTTCAATCTGTATGCCTCCAGTAGCCAGATAGAGACATTCACTCCCGTGGCTAGGTATGGCTCTATCAAGGTTGTGATCTCACTAGCAGCACAAATGGGATGGCATATCCATCATATGGATGTTAAGAAAGTGTTCCTTAATGGCGAGTTGGACGAGGAAGTGTACATCAAACAACCAAGGGGCTTTGTGGCACACAGTAGCGAGACTCACATGTGCAAATTTAAGAGAGATTTGTACAAGCTTAAGTGGTCTCCCAGGGCATGGTACGAGTGCATTAACAGATACTTACAAGGAATGGGCTTTGTGAAGAGTGAGGTAGATGCAAACCTTTACTACTTGATGCATGGGGGTGAGGTATTCATTCTTATCCTTTATGTGGGTGAGTTGTTCTTATTAGATTCATTGGGGCTCATAGAGGAATGCAAGAGGGACCTAGCAGTAGTGTTTGAAATGAAAGTTTTGGGGCTTATGCATTAATTTCTACGCATGGAGGTGTAGCAAACAGATGGGGAGAATTTCCTTGGGCAAGGGAAATACTACATTGAGATCTTGAGGAGATTCAGGATGGAGGATTGCAGAGCCATGTCTACACCCACGATCGCTAAGTGGAAGAAGGTAGATACATCTAGGGAGAAGGATGTGGACCCCCATGCTCTACCGATAGTTGATCGACTCTCTTATATATTTGGTCAACACTGGGATAGATATATCATTTGCAATAAACTCTCTTAGTCAATTCATGGTTGAACTAAAGGGAGTGCACTGGACCGTAGGGAAGCATGTGCTGTGTTATTTGTGAGGTACAATCGCGTATGGGATCATATATACTCGAGGTGATGGTATCAGTTTGGTGGGCTATACTGATGCATAATGTGAAGGAAGTATAGTGGACATGAATAACACTTCAGGGTATTGCGTCAACATGGGATCAAGAGATCTCTCTTGGTGCAGTAGGAAGCAAAAGCTTGTGGCACTGAGCTCTGCAGTAGCAAAGTACATAGCAACAAGCATGGCGATATGTGAGGCCATTTGGCTTTAGAAGTTGTTGGTAGCCTTGTTTGGTCAAAGGGTAGAGATGAAAGTGATACACTGCAGCGATCAACGCTACATCAAGGCTATCTGAGAATCTGATGTTTCATGACCAGTCTAAGCATATAGACCAATGTTGCACGAAGCAGGGACGAAAGAAGGACGTTTTTTGGAAGCGGGGACGTGGAAGCATCATTTTCCAAAAGTATTGGAAGCGAAGCGTCCACTATATATATATATATATTTTTTTTTTTTTTTTATATTTTTTTTTTGCATTTATATTCAAAACAAACATCCCAAATACCAAATAGGTCACTTGGTCACCACCAAGCCAAAAGAGTTCAAATTCACAAGTCTACAAGTCTAATGATCAATCTATGACAAAAGTAGTAAATTGTGAATATATCTACTAATCTCTCCTCCTTCCACCATGAAGAGAACGTGGCGGCGGGCCTCCACATGGTGGCAATGAAGAAGATGGTGCTTGTGGAAGTTGTGGCACTGAAACTGATGAAGACGAACTCCCTGCTGTTGGTGTTGAACCATGGAACCTAGGAACCAAGGGACCAGATGGGGGTGGCATCTCAACACGATCATCATCATCCTGGAATCACTCAAAAAATTCATTCAAAAAAAAAACCATGGAGGAAGCTCATGATTCATACACTTCGTACTTCGAAGCTTGACGCTCACGCTTCCTAAATTTCCAGGAAGCGTGTTTATTAGCTCGAAATGCGTTTTGGTTTTTCCGAAACACGCTTCGGATGACGCTTCCCCTACGCATCCGTATGGATCGTAGATCAAAGTTTTTCTCTGGGGGAGGATGACGCTTCCTGCAACACTGATATAGACATCATGTTTCTTTTCATCATGGATTGTGTATAGCGTGGGACAATTTAACTATTGTATAGACCTACAGATCAACAGGTAGTAGACATTCAAATGAAGGCCTTGGGGAGGGTGAGATTCATCTTCTTTAGAGATAAGTTGGGTGTTGTGCAGAACACCTTCCATGCTAAGAGGGAGTGTTAGTTTATGTAGCTCGGACATGTGTTCTGGTCTCAGGAGGTGTCAATGACGCTAATAACACAATAGGAGTACTTATCTCCAAGCACAATTTTTTTAATAAAGGTAAAAGGTCTTAATTAGATTTAATTAACCAAATTTAATTATTTTTCTAAGTTAGGAAAATGGGTTAGTTAATCTTTATTGTTGATTTGGGGTAGCATCAGATGTGGTCTAGCCATGAAAATTGGTGAAGAGGCTAAATCACATGAGATCTCCAAAACCCATAAATCGTTTTGGAAAAATCCATCCGGGTGAAAAGTTATTAAAATAATTAATATTTTTAATGAGTTCCTAAGTCTAAACTTAGGGAAATAAAAATATTAATGGGTATTAATAAAGATAAGGATGAGAAGCTTCCAAAAGATAAGGATCAAGTCTATTTTAATCTTAGCCATTGATTAGGGACTTAATCTCGGCCGTTGATTCATCAACAGGAAAAGTATAAAAGTGGACTTGAGGGTCATTTGGAGATATACTAAGGGAGACCAGTCAATTCGATTTCTGAATCAAGGTTAGCTGAGAAATTCGAATTAGAGGTTTGGAGCATAGCAAGAGGTTGTGGGTACAGAACAGAGAGTCAAGAACAACACCAAAAGATCAGCACAAAGGTTAGAGAGGAAGACACAGAGCCTCTCAAGCAGACGTAGAGGGAACAGAACTCGCAGTCACTAGAGGGCCTGCGTGGGTGACGCAGAGAGGCTTGTTGCTGACGTAGAGAACAGGAGCTAACGCAGAGGGTCTAGGAGCTGCGTAGAGGCTAGCAAGCCTGACACTGAGACTGGTAGAAGTGTTGGAGAATTTTTCTGTGTTGGGTAAGCCAGTTTGGCGCCCAGTTGTACTAAAGAATTGATGAATAATAAAATCCTCCTCTGCTGCATCAGTTTTCCTGCATTGGGTTTTTTCGAGGACAATTGTCCAAAATATTTGTATTGATGTGTTTGATTCTTGTGCATGTGTTTGTTTCTGGATTATGGTGTGATATCTGCAGTAGGGTTTATTTTAATGTTTATTGAAGGGCTTTTGTAAATAACTTATTGGGAAATAAGTAGGTAAAATAAATCAATTGTTGCAGTGATAGAATTTTCGCATGGTATCAGAGGAAGTAATCAGAGACAGGAAGGGAAAATCAATTATGGGTCGAGACCATGATGCAGAGGCATCTGCGTTAGGAGACTCAAACAAATTTTCAGAAAATTGCACAAGAAATAGTAATTTCGATTTCTCTATGTTGGCTTCCAGGCTGGAAGAAGAAGTGGCTTGTGTGACTAGCTCTGCATCATTAGAGGCATGGTATATAGACAATGGAGCCTCTTGGCATATGACAGGAATTCGTGAATGTTTTCTCAGATTATCAGGAGGAAAGGATGAATTTTCATATCACGATGGGGAATAAGGAAAAGTGTACTCTAGTAGGGAAGGGTACCATAGTTTTTCAAACAGAAACGGGAGAGCAGTTTTGTTCTACCAGTGTGGTGCATGTACTAGGATTGTGGATGAACTTACTTTCCACATCGCAACTTCAAGGCAAATGCTATGACGTTTTCTTCATCAATGAGAAAGTATACATCAAACACTCGAGTTGGAAGAAAAAGTGCAGATCGGGATCAAAAGTAACTAGTTGTAGAGACGACAACTAGAACCAGCAATGGCACTGATATGCGGTCATGAAGAAAAGGATTTGAATGAACTATGGCACAAAAGAATGAGACATTTACACCATGGGGCTCTGAGAATTCTCAGGAAAATTGTAACAAGTGTCCCAGATCTTAGTATAGAACGAGATGATATATGCAGAGTATTATGAATATAAATCATAACAAGTAATTAAATAAAATAAATATAAATATTAAATAATTAAATTAATATTAATTAGGTTAAATAGTCATTAAGTTAAGTGAAAAGGCATGTCTAAAAGACATGCCCATTCACGAAAAGGCACCTGCTTGGGTATATAAATGCAGGTCCTCATTGTAAATATTCATCAACTTATACATTTTATATATATAATAAATTATTATTACAAATACTGGTGTGTATTTTAACATATTAAGTTTTCAAGCTATCTGTCTTCTAGCTTCAGCCATAGTTTTTATGCTTCAGTGGTATCAGAGCCATGGCACACGATATAATCATGCGGGTCTTTGAACGTTGTTCGCCGCACAATGTGCCATTACATTCACGTCCTGATTATGTTGAATAGTTTAGTAAAATTCAAGAAGCATTTCAGCGTTTAGAAAAATCATATGCAGAAATTAAAGCATGTCGAAAGGAAATTGACAAACAAGAAGATGAACAATATCATAACAATAAGGAAGATGATGAAGAAGATCCACATGAAGATGAAAATGAACTCAACAACGATTGTGATGAGAAGGATAGTCAAAGTGGGTATATGAAAATTAGAGAAGAAGACCACTCAAAATCCGAATGCAATTGGGAGTATGAAAAAGAAGTAGTTCATCTTGTTTCTCATTCAAATCAAAATGAACTTACAGAGTCCCCTGAGATCACAGATAGACCAATAAAGAGGAGGAAAAAACGAAGTGCGCAACACAAGGCCCGCGGCGAAGTAGGAGGAGAAGGTGTAAGAACACAGTTTTGCAGGGCTATTCAAAGCTTCTATTGGAGTTGTTGTTATCGACAATCATATAGGTTTCATGCAATGCAGGCAATGATTGGTGCTCAGAAAGGGTTCACATTTTCTCCTCATGTTATTCAGCACAGAGCTGAACAACTAGAGATGGATGAAACTAAAAAATTACAGCTTGTTCCATCGTCTTTAAGTTTTCTTGGGGATCTATTTGATGAAGTCTATACCATGCTTCAACCAATTATACAAGGTTATGAAGCACAACAAGCATTGATTACTTTTGTTGACAAAATTGTAAAGCTAAAAATTCTTGGTAATAGTGTTAGCAGTTTTGAACTTTCTGTAAGGGCATTTGGTTCGTTTACAATGGATTTATTTACAACAGAAAGTGACTTGGACTTAGCTGTAAGTCTTGGTCATACTGGGAATGCTTTCCCAAGAGAAAATAAAATTCAAGTTCTCAAGAAGTTGGTAAAGGGACTTTATGGTCTTCAAGGTGGAGGCAAGATTTGTGCTGTTCAACTAGTACTGAGGGCTATTGCGCCTATTGTGAAATTTGTGGATTTCAGATGTGGAATTGAGTGTGATATTTCTATTGAAAATAAAGAGGGAGTCTATAAATTGGAACTAATACACATTTTTTCTTCAATTGACAAGAGAATTCAAAAGCCATGCTATCTGATGAAAGCTTGGGCAAAGGCACATAACATCAATAGCTCAAAGGATGGAACACTAAATTCTCTGTCAATAATTTTCTTAGTTTCTTTTCACTTGCAGACTCGGGCTACTCCAATTCTTCCACCATTTTCTGCATTTTTTGAATTTGGATGTGGCCTTCCAGAGGTGGAGAAAAGAGTGTTGCGCTACAAGCAATTTGGTAATAGTAATTGAGAAACTGTTCTTGAGCTGTTCATCTCTCTCATGTGCAAGCTATTATCTATCGAGTCTCTTTGGAAAGAAGGGCTATGTGCAAGTATTTATGAAGGATCTTGGACTTGCAAAATGTTCAATAATAATTGTAGTGCCGAGTATTTCCTTACCTTCATTGGTGACCACTCAAGGAAAACTTGGATTTATTTTCTGAAAACCAAGGACGAGGTTTTCTATCGATTCAAAGAGTTCAAGGCTCTAGTGGAGAATCTAACTAGGAAGAAAATAAAAGTTTTGCGCTCAGATAATGGTGTAGAGTATGTCGATAAGGACTTCACTGATTTTTGCGCTAAGGAGGGCATCAAAAGAGAGTGGACAACTCCTTACAATTCGGAGCAGAATGGAGTAGCAGAAAGGAAGAACAGGAATATCGCAGAAGCAGCTAGGGGCATGATGTATGATGAGGATATGCCAAAATTCTTGTGGGCAAAAGCATGCAACACGACAGTCTATGTTCAGAATAGAACTCCTCATCAAGCATTGGGCAAGATTACTCTCGAGAAAGTCTTTACAAGGAAGATGCCTGAAGGCAATCATTTCAGGATATTTGGGAGCTTAGGATATTGCCGCATACTCGAGGAAAAGAGGAAGAAGCTGGATTAAACTGGAAAGAAAGGATATCTAGTGGGATATAGTGAGAACGCTAGGGCATACAAAATCTATCTTCCAGGGAGAAGGAAGGTAGTAATTTGATGAGATGTGAAGTTCATGGAGGACAAGACTTTTAGAAGAATCTCGAGAAATGCATTCTGAGGAGTAGTGAAAATAGGAGTTGTTGGTCAAACCTCTTCAACAACGGAAGTAAATAATTCTTCCTCGGATCAGGAAGAATCACAGGAGGAGTAGCTAACAGAAGCACCTGCTGGTAGAGGAAGAATGAGTAGGGAACTTAGTCAGATTCTGCGAGACACAGAGGATTTCATCGGTGCATTGAGGAACAATAAGAGGGAGCGTAAACAACCAGATAGATATCAGGCATTAGTAGCTTAGGATGGGGAGCTTGCCAGATTTCGAGAGGCTGCTCAACATCAGGTTTGGTTGGATGTGATGGTAGAGGAATACAACTTCATAATGGTGAATGATATCTGGGAGGTAGTGTCAAGGCCTCAAGACAGGTCGATGGTAGGTTCGAGATGGATCTACAAGATTAAATACACTGCAGATGATCGGTTTGTGGCTAAGGGGTATGCTCAGAGGGAAGGAATTGACTACGAAGAGACCTTCGCCCCAATAGCTAGGTATACATTAGAACTGTGATATCTCTTGCAGCACAGATGGGATGGGAGATTCATCAGATGGATGTCAAAACGACATTTCTGAATGGGGTGATAGAAGAAGAGCTATACATTGAACAACCAGAAGGATTTGAGACACATGAGAATAAGTCTCATGTATGCAGAATGAAGAAAGCCTCGTATGGGCTGAAACAGGCACCTAGAGCATGGTATGGTCGAATTGATGGCTACTTGCAGAAGATGGGATTTGTCAAGAGTGACGTAGATCCAAATCTCTACAATTTGGTTGTAGAGAATGAGCCTCTAATCCTAGTATTATATGTGGATGATCTAATCCTGACAGGATCATCCAGGCTCATCGGGGACTGAAAGAAGAATCTAGCCACATAATTTGACATGAACGATTTGGGACGAATGCATTATTTCCCGGGGTTGGAAGTTTGGCATCAAAAGGGGGAGATCTTCCTTGGGCAAGGGAGATATGCTACATAAATTCTGAAGAGATTCAGGATGGAGGATTGTAGACCCATGGCTACTCCAATGATCACCAACTGGAAGAAAATTGATGCATCAGAAGACAAGGATGTTGATCCCACCTTATACAAGTAGCTCATATAGGTCCTCGCTGTATCTGGTGAATACTAGTCCAGACATTTGTTACGCTGTCAACACCCTCAGTCACTTCATGGTGGAACCAAAGAGGGCGCCCTGGGCTGCAGCCAAACATGTTCTCAGATATATATAGGGAACAACTGAATATGGACTCTTGTACTCCAGGAGTGAGGATATCAGATTGAGTGGATTTATCGATGCAGATTGGGTAGGAAGTTCAGTGGATCAGAAAAGTACCTCTGGGTACTATTTCAATATTGGATCGGGAATGACCTCCTGGTGTAGTAGGAAACATAAATCTATAGCCCAGCAGAAGCATAATATATGGCTGCAAGCACAACTTCGTGCGAAGCCATATGGCTTAGAAAACTGCTTGTGAACCTATTCAGAAGAAAGATGGACGAGACCAGAATCATGTGTGATAATCAAAGTTGCATCATGCTCTCTGAGAATCCAGTATTTTACGATCGGTCAAAGAATATTGATATTCGATGTCACTTTGTCTGAGACTATGTCCAACGAGGAGCTATACAGTTAAGCTACACTCCTATAGAAGAACATGTGGAAGACATCCTTACCAAGGCCCTCGGAAGAACCAAGTTTGATTATTTCAGGGAGCAAATGGGGATGATAAAGAATCCATTTCAGTAGAAAAAATGGGTATGATGTTGCAGTGCATTAGCAGTTAGCAGTAGCACGATGCAGCATAATGAGAAAAGGTTGTAGTGTAGATGTAATGTTGGGAAAAGGACTAGCAGCAGCACATATGTCGAGGGAGTTGCAGTGCATATGCAGTGTTGGGAAGAATGACTGACAACAACACAAATGCAGAGGGAGGTGCACTACAGATACAATAGTGGCAGTGATAAAGCCATGGGCAGTAGTACAGGATGCAATAGTGCAGAGGATGTTGGGCGGGGAGGCTCAGCATCAACACAGGTACCGGTGACGTATAATTAGAGTGATGCTCATTGTGGAGTATTACTAGGGCACATTCCCCGCTAGGAGGGAGTGTTGATTTGTGGTAGCATCGGGTGTGCTCTAGCCATGAAAATTGGTGGAGAGGCTAAAGCACATGAGATCTCCAAAACCCAAAAATTGTTCCAGAAAAATCCATCTGGATGAAGAGTTATTAAAATAATTAATATTTTTAATGAGTTCCTAAGTCTAAACATAGAGAAATAAAAATATTAATGGTTATTAATAAAGATAAGGATTTGAAGCTTCCAAAAGATAAGGATCAAGTTTGTTTTAATCTTAGCTGTTGATTAGGGACTTAATCTCGGCTATTGATTCATCAACAGGAAAAGAATAAAAGTGGACTTGAGGTTCAGTGGGAGATACACTGAAGGAGACCGGTCAGTTCGATTTCTGGAGCGGGGTTAGCTGAGAATTTCGAGCTAGTGGTCTAGAGCGTAGAAAAAGGTAGCGGGTACAGAACGAAGAGTTAGGAACAACACTAGAAGATCAGCGCATCAGTTAGAGAGGCAGACGCAGAATTGCGTAGTCATTGGAGAGCCTACGTGGGTGACACAGAGAAGCAGGAGCTGACACAAAGGGTCTGGGAGCTGCAAAGAGGCGAGCAAGCCGGACACTGAGATTGGGAGAAGTGCTGGAGAATTTTTCTCTATTGTGTAAGCCAGCTTGGCACCCAATTGTACTGAAGAATTGTTGAATAATAAGATCCTCCTCTGCTGTAATGGTTTTCTCGCAGCGGGTTTTTCCGGGGACAATTGTCCAAAATATCTGTGTTGATGTGTTTGATTCTTGTGCACGTGTTTGTTCTGTATTATGGTGTGATATCTGCAGTAGGATTTATTTTACTGTTTACTGAATGGTTTTCGTAAATAACTTATTGGGAAATAAGTAGGTAAAATAAATCAATTGTTGCAGTGATAGAATTTTCACATTTGTTAATTGAGACAAGTCAATTTCTCTTTTGGTGACTTCTAGAAAAGTGACTTGATGAGGTCAAGATTATCTCAACCATTGATTGTGATTAGATTATGGTTGCTGATTTGTCAATGGGAGATTATAAGAGAAGATTGATGGGGTTTTTGGTGACACAAAGTTAGTAAGGGCATAGTGATAGCGTGGAAGACACCAACAATACAGTTCAACAGTGAAAGTGAAGAAAATAATTTGCCAAAGCTTTGCCAGTGTCAGGAAAGTAGTTTATGTACATTCTCAATTTGTTGAAAAATTAATAATATAAACCCTCATCTGCTGAATTGATTTTCCCCACATTGGGGTTTTTCTAGGGCCAATTTATCGAAAAATTTGAGTCCATTTTTTGTGTGACGTTTTCTCAGTTGCTGTGATTTATTATTTGGTGAAATTTGCAGTTGTGTTTTTATTCGTTATTTGTCGTAAATTAATTTGCTATGACAAATAATCAATTAAAGATAGGAGAATAGTTACCAGATTAACTGCAGTAGAATTTTCACATAGTGTCATATATGCGATTTAAAATAGGCCCAATGTTTAATTCCTTCCTATTTCTGTTTATAGTTCCTTGTGCTGTGTCAGACTACTGCCCAAGGTACAATAGTGACATCAATCAGGCGAGTAAAAAAAGTTAGTGGGGTGACCCTGTGCAAAGCAAGGTCTAAATTCTGCCAGCACTTGATGATACCCAACAGGTTGGTGGGTAACAAGGTCATAATTCAAGTGTTGTCCAGGTATTAAGCAGAGATGCATATCAAATTTTCTTTGAAGGGAATATGCTTGAGACATAGGATTGTGGCAGAGAATGCAATTGCATTATTGGGTCACACTTGTACAGATCTAGCAAGTTTGAATTGACATGACATGAAACCGATTAGACTAAAAGCACTAAGAAGAGCTTGCATGACTAAGGAGAGACTTGCCTTTGAGATGGGGGGAATGCTCCTCTATGTTGATGGAATGAAACTGTCCCTAAAATGGAATGAATGATGATGTAGTTGAAGCAGAATGAGTATAAGTCAACAATGAATGTTTGGCTCAAAGATTGTAGACTTGTATCCAAAATGTTTGCATTCATTATTGAATCAAATTATGGTATATAACCATGATGGTGTAACGGTTGTTCTATTTTGATTCTTGATGGGCATTGTTACCCACCATTTTGTGGGTGATATACCTAGGAGATTTTTTTCCCCAAGATGGTTCTCAGCTGGTAGCCCACAGTCCCGTGTAGCCACCAACTAGCTCGTTGTGCCATTTCTCCACCACCTGAGCCAACCATGTGGTCCCTCACACGTCTGCGATGATCGTATATTTGAAGGTGGGCCTGCTGAACCTAAAGGTATGCCTTGTCATTTGGTAATTGAGTATTGTAGTTTGTGTGAAAATTTGAGAATCCCACTCGAATCACCTACTGCAACAATTGATTAAACTTCTGCGATCTATCGAATACTGAAAGAAATTATTTACTGTTTCCTACAACAAATATCGAAGCTAACACATTGCAGCCTTCACTTAATTTATTAATTTGCCCAAAACAAGAACAAAACAAATAGAGAAATATGCACAAGTGACAGTGCTTTTTTGAGAAATGTTCTTGGAAAAAGCCTATGCGGGAAAACTGGTGCAGCAACTCTGAGGGTTTTATATTATTAAGAAATAGTTTCTGAATACAACTCGGGATGCCCTTCCAACAATCTAGTTACAGAGAAAATAAACTGGCAGAAAAACTTAGTCAGATTACCTCACTCTACCTGGCAATTTCGGTTGTTCCGGCAATTGGACCAATTGCCCCTGACTATCTCTATGTTGGCCCTGTGTAGGCCCCTCATCAGCCTCAACAAGCTCTGCGTCAGCCCAACCGGGAAACATCTACCCTCTAGAGCAGTAGCCCTCCTTGGCTCAGAAATCTCAACTCCCTGATAGATTTCAGATTTTTGCAATGGAAGACTGCACTGCCTTTGCGTGAGCCCTTCTGGCTCCACGTCAGCTCCGCGTGGGCCCTTCTGGCCCAACGTCAACCCCTTTTGGGTTGCTTTGCCTCCTCCTCGTATCTCTCTACCTCTCTGCTGTTGATCTTGTGTCTTGGAGAAGATACTCCAACCCAACTATCCCTGCCTCTCTCTGCAAAAGCTCACTATCGAAAATCTCGCGGCAGCTTATTTGCTTCAGAAAATCGAACTTTTGAACTCTTTGAGTGTGTCTTCCAAGTGACCCTCAAGCCTCATTAAATAATCTCCTCGTTGAAGTTCAACGACCCAGATTACAAGCTAATCAATGGCTAAGATCATTTTTGCTTGATCCTCGTCTTCTTCTAGAAGTTACACCCACAGCTTGTATTAATACCCTTTAATTATTTTATTTTCCTAAGTTTAGACTTAGGGTCCCAATAGAAATAATTAATTATTTTAATACCACTGAATCTGAGTGGAATTTTCCAAAACGATTTTTGGGATCTTTGGAATACATGTGCCTATGACTCCCTGCAAAATTTGAGACTTAGAGCACATCCGATGCTACCAAAAATCAACAGTTTGTTTATGATGGACACTTATGCGCATGAATTAATGGGGGGATTTAATGGAAATAATGGGCTAGGTCTGTGCTCTTGTCCCATAGACCCTTTTTGGATGTTAACCTTGGATTCTAGTCCCGTGGGATCTCTTTTACTGACCCTTTGGGTTTATTGATGGTACATCATGGGAAACCCTGATTTTTGTTGCGTGGTCTTGCTCCCTCATCTACATATATTGCCCCCTTGCCACTCATTATGACCCCATTCATCATTTCTCCCACCTGGGTCCACATTCCTCTATTGGGTCCATATAGGGTTAGTTCTCCCCTTCCCCTTGCCCACATGTTGGGTCAGGCTTGGAATGATGCCCCAGATGTTGATGCAACTAAAAAGAGAACTAAAAACGTAATTGACCACATTTAATAGGAAATGTACCACAAAACGCAAAAGATGGCCGGGACAAACACATTTACCACGTGGGCGAAAGCCAATACATGAGCTCTACCCCATTTTTATGGCCATCACCCTGGTTCCTATAGGCCCTAGATGAGCCTCCTTTATCATTTAGGAGCCCATGATTGTCCCAGTCCTTGGTGGGCAATGAACCGCCTTACCTTAAAAGGGGTGTCCACTGCTATATCTCACACATCTTGCTCTTACCCCTTGAGACTCGAGAAGTCAATTAAAAAAAAATCACAAAAAGGCAAAAGGCATATAAAGAAGGGTGGAAAAATCAAGGTCGAGGCACTTCATGTACCACGATTGCTCCCTCCTATACATTATGTGACCAATTGTGGGATTCTCTTTTACTAGCTACCCTTGTATCCGAGCATGTGGCCCAGGGCTGTCCCTTTTCACTTCCTACTCCATTCATCCCTCTACCACATGCCACCACCTTTTGAAGGATGTACCTTGGACATATTGTACCCTTTAGAAGTAGAAACCACCTAATGGGATACTTGGTTAACCCCATTTGGAACTTGGAGACATTACCACCTGCAAAGCCCATTATGGAAGGGTAGGGCATTATGAAGTCCCCTCGTGTGGTCCATGGTTTTTAAGCCCTTTTACTCGATTTCCTTGATGACTTGTTGTTGATTTGCGGTAGCATCGAATGTGCTCTAGCCATAAAAATTGGCCAAGAGGCTAATGCACATGAGATCTCCAAGACCCAGAAATGGTTTGGGGAAATTCCACCCGATTAGAGAGATATTAAAATAATTAATATTTTTAATGGGTTCCTAAGTCTAAACTTGGGAAAATAAAAATATTAATGGGTATAAATATAAAATTGTGTGAGAATGTTCTAAAAGACATGGATCAAGCCAAATCTAATCTTAGCCGTTGATTAGAGATTTAATCTCGGCTATTGAAGACTCAACAAAAAAAAGTATAAGAGGAGGCTTGAGGGTCAGTTGGAGATACACCAAGATTGATGAGTCAGTTTGATTTTCTAGAGCGAGTTTTGCTGAGAAAATTCGAACAAGTGATCTGAGTTGCAGCGAGGGGCAGTGAGTACATAGCAGAGAGGCAAAGATAGTGTCGAAGGAACAACGCAGAGGCAGAAGAAGCTACACATAGCCAACAGGAGCCACGCAGAGGGCTAGAGTGACTGCGCAGAGGCTAGTAGGGCCTGCATGAGTGACGCAGAAGGCCAGAGAGCTAGCGCAGAGCAGCAGAAGACTAATGCAGGGGGTTTCAGGGTGACACAGAGGCCAAGAGGGGTGACACAAAGGCCAAGAGGGTTGACACAGAGCCGCAGAGTAGTGTTGGAGAGATTTTCATGGAGCACACTAGTTGAATATCTGCTTCCAAAGAGAGGTATTACTACTAGATAGATATCTCTGTTGGGTGAGCCAGTTTGGCACCCTAGTTGTACTCAAGAAAGCAGTTTAATAATAAAACCCTCAGAACTGCTGCACCAGTTTTCCCAAGTTGGGGTTTTTTGGAGACGATTGTCCAAAAGTAACGGTGCCCCTTGTGCGTTTGTCCATTATTTTCAATTGTTGATCTGTAGATGGTTGAGACTGCATTTGTGTTTATTTTCAGTATTTATATGGTTAAATAACTTGTTGAGTAATAAACAAGTAGAAGAAATAAACCAGATAATACAGGAAGAATTTCTAATGTGTTAGACTTAGAAATTTTAACACTTGTTGTACTGGAAGGCTAGTGGATGCATTGGATCTTATGCACGATTGCAGGTGGTCTCCATCTTGGGCTTGGTCTCTCTATACAGGGTTCCAACCCTTCACGGGGCTACATTGACACATGGGGTGTGTGTTGAGAGCCATGGGCTTCCACAATAGTAGACAACACTTCATGGATCCTCAAAGATGTGCAAAGATTGCTCGAGATTCACCTATTGGACGAGGAAGATGCACCTGGTTCACCTTTGCCTAGCCAACCCCACAAATGTACCATCCACTTGACATGTGACCTAGGACTTGTATGTTGATGTGGCATCACTGAGCCCTTACAAATGGCCTACAAGCATCTTCGACTTGGAGACCCATGAGGTCACTTGTGTGCCCTCACAACCATTGGGAGCACCACATATTTATTATGTGGAGAACAAGGGGCTAACCCCTTGTCCATTACTTTTGGAAGTCCAACTCATCATTTTGGCACTTATGGACTTCATGAGGCCTCTTAGAGAGTCCAATGACATGCATTATTGATCAGGGTTGCAAGGGAGCGCCCCTCTCCTCACGATCCTGCTCCCAATTCACGCTCCGGTCAGGAGCGCACTCCTGGCAAAAAAATTTCACTCCCTGGTTTTTTCGGGAGCAAAGTCGAGAGCTTAGCTCCCGCCGCTCTGGTAGCAATTTTTCTAATGGAGGAGCGGTCGAGAGCAATCACTCCACCATTGGAAAAAGCGCTCTTGGCCAACGGAAAGGAAGGCCTGTGCGACCAAGAGGGAGGGCGACAACGACTTGTTGATTTGTGGTAGGATTGGATGTGCTCTAGCCATGAAAATTGGTGGAGAGGCTAAGCACATGAGATCTCCAAGACTTAGAAATCGTTTTGAGAAATTCCATCTAGATGAGGAATTATTAAAATAATTAATATTTTTAATGGGCTCCTAAGTCTAAACTTAAGAAAATAAAAATATTAATGGGTATTAATAAAGATAAGGATGAGAAGCTTCTAAGATACGAGGATCAGGTCTATTTTAATCTTAGCCGTTGATTAGAGACTTAATTTCGGCCGTTGATTCATCAACAGGATAAGTATAAGAGAAGACTTGAGGGTCATTTGGACATACACCAGCAGATTCTCAGTATCCAAAGGAAAAACGATTCTCAGAGAGAGTGAATTCGATTTCGGAGGGAGAGTTGTAGGTTGGAGGAAGAGGAGGTGATTAGCAACAGTCAGGGAGCTCAGAAGGGGTGATGCAGGGACTCTGAGAGACAGTGTAGAGGGAGATGTAGATCATAGAGACACAATGGATGATGTAGAGAAGGACAGAGCAATGCAAAATGATGTAGGGCTGACGCAGTAGGGAAAGGAAGTCCTCCAGGGTGTCAGAAAGTCTTGGAAAAACGTCTCAGGTGTTTTCTCCCTGTGTCTATGCAAATTTCTCTGTAAAAGGGATTGTTGTTGAAGATTAATAAAACCCTCCATTGCTGCATTGGTTTTTCTGCATTGGGTTTTTCTGGGGACAATTGTCCAAAAATAACTGTGTTGATGTGTTTGATGTTAAAATTTCTGTTTTCCCACCCCGGTTTTCAGTTTCTCCCTATTTCTCCCATGTAGTTAAATGCCCTTTCCCATAACCATACATTCAACAAGCTGGAAAAATAAATTTTGCTGAAAACACAAATTCTGGAAAATTTACAGAATGCTGGAAATTGAAGAAATAAAAATCAGCAGTAAAAACAGCCATAAAAACACATTAAAACACTGATATTTTTGGTCAACGTGACCCTGGAAAAACCCCCTACAACTCTTGGGGAAAACCAGTTTGAGAGCTCTTCTTTATTTCTGAAAAATGTCTTTTTACAGCAAGAAAAATTTCAGCAAAAAATTACAGCAAAATGATTTTTTCAGCAAGCAAACTTATCCGTTTTCAGCCCAACGGACCACCTGGAAACTTGTCTTTTCTGCTGTTCTAATTTGCTGAAGAGCTGCCTGGTATGTGTGCCAAACTGCTGCCTCTTTCTCCTTCTTGTCCAGAAATCTCCCTTGCTCTCTTGCTCTCCTTCTCCCAATCTGCTCATGAAAGAATGAATGATCTTTTCCTCCTTTTCCTCCTTTAATATAACTCCAAGTGACTTTTGGGTGATCTCTAAATCCAATGGCTGAAATAGATTTAGATCAATGGCTGAGATTAAATGCACAATTAAATCTCACTTTCTATTTTTTAATTCACCCACTTTAATAAAGACCCATTTAGTCATTTATTTCCAAAGTCACTTTTTCGTTTTTAATTTTTCATTGACTTTATAAAAGTCACTTTAAAATTAGACTTAGTAACTTTATCACTTAAAGTCACTTT
>APFE031082047.1:0-16677 GCA_000404065.3 Pinus taeda | reverse complement strand
TTATTAGGGGGTATTACATACTCCCCTCTTTAAGGAACTTCATCTCGAAGTTAAGTTGAATCATTTTACATTTTATTTTATTTAGTTATTTATTACTTCACGTTTGCTCCACACCTTCTGTTGAACTAGTATAACCAACAAGCATCGAAAGTTTCCACAACACCCGGGAAATCCTAAGGAATCTCTGTCATTTTTTCCACTTTCAGAACCAGACATAAGCCCCAAGGCTCACACCAAGTCTTAGACCTCATCTGCCCCAAGTTAGACATCCAGTCCCAGTACTCAATGACTGTGGGCATCTTGCAAGGTTGGCCCACTCCCTCCACACTTATTAAGGTGCACATCCCCAGGTATTGAAGTCCTTAAACCCCCACCAAACTTCGGCATCCCAATCCAATATCAAGTACTTGGCCTACAATATCAGGCACTTGGCCTCCTCAAGATGGTCCCATAGCCCCTTAAGAGCTATCCATCAGGAGCTATACAAGAAAAATGAACCACTGGCATATGTAGTGTTGATTGAGTATGTCCCTAGCCCATATGGTGTTACGTATTCTCCCTCGTAGGTATGGGCTCCCACTAGATCATCACATAAATCGGACCTCTCGGCCAATTTGTGGAGTTCTTGTCAATCACCACACTTCACCATGCAACCAATGCATTAGTTATAATCATAGTATCATAGAAAATAATCCATATGCCAACTCTTGCATGTCATCTTGATAACATAACATCATTTTTATCACAACATTCTAAATAGTAAAGAACTCCATGCTCTTGCATGTCGTAAAATTTGCATGTGATTAGCACACGCTTCACAACATAAAATACCATCATAAGCTATAACATCAAACATATTTGCATCAAAGATATATCATGACATCGCATAATAAATGAACCACGTGTCAATATACATCATATCATAACATCATGATCCTTATGCATATCATATCCATCATGAGCATTCAACACCATTATCATAACAAATAAATAAATAAGCACCACATATACATCATTAACCTCTCATCATAACTATATCCATTTACCACATACCATCACATCATGAAACATCATTAATATGAGAATCATCTCAATACTAATCAAATATAGAACAATAATACGCTTTAAGCATTCTTATCATGAATTGATTTCATTTACTTATATAAACAATGAATACTAACTATGAATTAAGATTATTCAACATCCCTCTAGGATCTATGTTATCTCATCAGTACTACTAGTGTCATGTTTTCATCAAGGTACCAATTACTTTTCAATAATCATTTCTTGTTCTTTCTATTAGGAAGTTTACCATTTACATCGTAGGTATACTCATCTAAGTACATCATTAAATTTCAAATGAGCCTCATCATCTTGAGCCTTAATTCTTCCTTCCCCAAGGAAATTTTAGTGAAATTCATTATCAAGATAATACCGTTTGTACAATCATTTAAATCATCAATATCAGGTTAAAATTCCATCATCACTATACATATTTTGCTTATCCATTCTAGCTTCATTCTACTTAATGACACATATCACTAGGTCATCTTTGTTTAAGTTTGTTATCTTGCTTAATCAACTTGCATGAGGGTTTGCTGATCCCTAGTGATTTATCCATCATTGTGTAATTATCATTATACTTCCTCAAAATACCTACTTATCTCATCAAGTTCTCATCTCAATACCACTTGACCTCGCTTCTTTTGTCAATTTGTGCGTATTCTTCTTGAAGTTTCATTATAGAATTTCCAACGACATGTGTTCTTATGCTTCATGCTCAATGTTTTCTCATTAATATACCTAATTTACTTCCTTTTCTATAAGTTAAATGATCGTGATCCTTGAAACATTTTCCTAGTTTATCGCTTGTCACTTCTCACTAATTACAAGTATTCACAAATTCCAATCTTGACACTTTTAAATTTTGTAGGTCATCACTATGACCCTTACCAATCATGTTGTTCAATCCACTCATCAAGAGAAATTTCCACTTGAGATAGACCCATAATTTAGCGCTAGACATTATTATATTTTCACACTTACCTTCACACTTTAATGTTATGCACCTTAAGAACTATATCAACTTGAATTAGCTACTCCAATCTTAAAATTTCATATTATTTTTATTCACACTAGTACCATGCTCGACTATCACTAATGTTGGACTTACCATGAAAACAATACCTTAATGCTAAGGCATTTTCCTAGTTTCTGCTCGCAAAATCTTCCTAATTTCTATTTTTAGCTTCTTTATTCCCATCCTACAGTCATTCATGGATTATGTAATCACAGGTTACCATACTTCCTACAACTCTAATGAACTTCATAATTATCACGATCATTAAAATTCATTAACTGATATCAATGCTTATTGCAAAATCTTCCATCATATTCTAGCACAGTTTATTACTTCTTGTTGATTTCTTATGCTTGTTTGTGAAACTTCCACTCATTCCCATAAGTATCTATCCATAAATATTCTCTATTTATCTCATTATTCCAAATTGGTCATGGTCATCATGACTACCATTCATTATCATTAGTAATAAATTTGTAAGTTCCTCCCTTGCCATTCCTTCTTAGATAACTTCATTAAACATATAATGTTAAGATTAAGGATCAATCTTATAACCCCTCCTCTATTTTTTTCTTTTAATAATTTTTAATACCCTTATCTCCTTATACTTTTTTCCACAATGTTAGTTGTTAGCACTATTATTTCAATGTTGTGTCGTTTTCTTTCCCCTTTTAAGAGGAGATATCCTCGAAACAAAGTCATAAAATCTTGAATTCTATTCTATAGGCACTTTCAAACTCCACATCAATCTCCCAAGTATTTATGGATTATATATCGTACTAATATTTTCTCTATGATAAGAAAATAAGATAATTGATAAACAGTACCTCCTTTCATTTATATCACTAAATGATCACTTCCAGATTACATCATTCCTAGTAGGTTGTCATCGTAATCATCACCCCATAATCTCATCATAAATAAGTTTGAAAAGTTTTTTGTTGATTGGTCCTTATCTCATTGGGATATAAAAAAGCTTAAAACAGTTCAACCTTCCAATATTTTGTTAAGTTTCCATAATGCATCACTCTAAAAGGTGTGCCTCTTAAGACATGCAAACATAAATATCTTAGTGGCAATGCAATTACTATAGTTAATTTTTTTAATACAACCTCTTTAAGATACACATGAATTACATTAATTTGAAAATGTTGGACACCTAATCCTCTAAGGGTTGGTGTGGAAGCCGAATAGACTAAGGAAGTCCAAGATACCTTGGAATACAAAACCAAAGGTCATATGGATGTACTATAAATGTATATCATTGTCAAATAATAAATGGACTCTCTTGCTTATCTTTAATATTCTGTTGCTACCATGTGTGTGTTTAACATGGTATCAAAGCGTAGGTTAGGCCTGGGCATTTTCAGATTTTCCAGAATTTGTCTGCCATCTCCCTATTTATAGAAATATTCTAATGTTGCTCTGTTGCGCCTGGGCACCTCTGCTCTTCGACAGCCTAGCTAAGACTCGTTCCTGGAATTGTCATTATACCTTCCACTAGACCTATTATTATATACCCGAGTGTCTAGTACAATTACCCCATTGATGTACTTATCTCCTCCACACTCCTATTTCCTCCTGGCGTTGAATGATATCCTGCACAACGGAAGCGTGGTGGTATTTATTACATTTGTGGCATCGTTGTTACGTCTCGAACCTGCATAAATCAATTTCACCTCCTGTCAAGTTATGCACTTTTGTCATAATATATAACATTGTGTTACCAACCTGCTTTCTCCGCTATATTACCTATTGAATATCGGTTACATTGAACACCATCGCTGCATATTTATACCTATGCCATCACTGCATATATATACCTCTCGGTTACCGTTGTATGGCCTGATAGTCATAGTTTACGTTTAACACTGGTTATATCATCTCCCATACCGCCTCCTCATACCCTGTGGCTCTTTGTTGCGGCATCACACTGGCGCTATAATATAACTTCATCATGTTATATATATAACGCCTTCCATATACTCACAGTTATGCTATCATAACAATTACGCTATCCACTGTTCGTTGTCATAACAGTTACATTGTACGCCTCCTCTTAATGATCTTTTGATGGCAAGAATGTTCTCATCCATGAATGATGTGCTGACATTTCTGGATCTGTGAATGCTCTATCATAGGTCGAAGTCTAAGGATCTATTTGCTCCGTATCCTTATCAATTAATGTCCTGCCATGAATTTGGAGCCTTGGAGCAGCGTTGAACATCCTCAGTGAGCGCAGGTCCAAAATTGATGTGAGAGTGCTGAGCCCTGAAGTCTGTGGAATTAAAATGAAAATTTGATAACAACGTTGATACCAATGTGAGAATGCAATAGATATGGTTGATTTGAGAGTTGAATATATGTGTTTGTTTTGGTGAATGAATTAGTTGTTTAAATTCTGGTCTAAACCCCTGCGAGCTTGTGTACACATGTGGTGAAGCTAACTTGTGAACCAGACCTGCGAACAACCTGTGGGGCAATCCTAACATGCACTGGGAATTGTTTTTCAAGCATATATTATAATATATATATATATATATATATATATATATATATATATAATTATTCGTTGTTTGAGGTTGATATATGCATTAGAATTGAACCTTGAATTCAATGATTTCGTGAACCTTGTTACAAAGGAAATACATAGCTATTAAATAACCTAGAACTGCGTAATTGGTGCTTGCTAGTTGCACACTGGTCATTTGGTGCACATTTATAGAGGATATTGCTATGTCTTTGTACTGTGAGTGGGTGTTACTTTTCTGCATTGGGTCATAGTTGTGATCAGTTTTTAAAAGGTGTAATTTTGACAATGGAGAATATGGCTCAAATTACTGAAGTATTAGAATTCTTGAAAACTTTGATGCATTCTACTGATTATGATATAGTGAAAATCAACAAGAACACTCTCTATGATATTAAAACCTATTTGCATTGTACACAAGAAAAGGTAGAACTTTTGGAGCTTGAATCTCAGCTTTAGCAAGAAGAATTAAAACAGAGGAGTCATCATTCTAAACCTGTTTCTGTTAAAAACATTGAAATAGACTCTCATAAGCAGCAAGTTCTTTCAGATTTAGTACCCAATGAAGCAGCAGTTGTACATGCAGATGCAGAAATTTAGTCTGCACTTCTCAAGCCCATCATCAGACCTTGGGAAAAGCTTGTCCATAATAAGCACATAACTAGTCTTGGATATGAAAAGGACGTGTCCTTTCATATTCTAGATTACTCAAAGCCCATCCAGTTTCAGAATGCTAGATTTCTTCATGACAGTTCATCTTCAGCTGTTCTATATTATGCCCCTCTTCCACAACAACATATTGTGAAATGCCAACACTATGACCCAGTTGGCCATCTGAAAGATCACTGTTTTGATCTTCATCCATGTAAGCATTGTCATAGGACTAGTCATTCTTCAAACAGATGCTTCAGAAACAAACCTCCTGCAAGAACAAAGATTCATCTTGGATGGATTGCTTCTTGGCAATGAGCATCAACAGCCAAGAAGATATTTCAGTCATATGTCCGAACTTGTTCTAGAGTTTTGAACAGTCTTGCAGTTGATTTTTTTCCATCATATCACCTTGTATCTGACAAGGGGGGGAATGATGGTCATCTACAAGGTTCAAAGTCACATCAAGCAAGCCTCAAGCATAACCTGCCATACCAGATTCAGAGTTGTAGCCAGAGACAAAGATGCCACTAAGCATGCCTTCAGTCGACGATACCTCTTCAAAGAATTGGGGACACTTCCTCTAGCAGAAGACTTCAGCTTCTTGCCAGTTTTGGAAGAGTTCCAGGAATTGCATTAAGCATTCCAAAGTTGTTGGTCATCCTTAAACCATCACAAGTTGAGACCTCCCTTTTCAGGTTGAGGTTCTCCCTTTTATGCGGGGTGAGACCTCCCTTTCATGGTTGAAGTTTTCCCTATTCGAAACATCAGGAGCACTTCCTCTAGCAGAATGCTTGAGCTTCATGCCAGAATTGGAAGAGTTCCGAGAACTACACTAAGCATTCCAGTGTTGGTGGTCATCCTTAAACCACCTCCCTTTATAACAACATTTTAGAGAGCACATTCAGCCTAGTGTTGCCATGCGTTTTTGCACATTTTGTATTACAGCTCTCTTCTTGGACTCATACATAACCCTTCGGATTAAGGGGGGAATGTTGGACACCTAATCCTCTAAGGGTTGGTGTGGAAGCCGAATAGACTAAGGAAGTCCAAGGGACCTTGGAATACAAAACAAAAGGCCATATGAATGTACTATAAATGTATATCATTTGTTAATAATAAATGGACTCTCCTGCTTATCTTTAATATTCTGTTGCTGCCATGTGTGTGTTTAATAGAAAACAATCAATTTGTGCATAATCCACCTTGATCCACTCAAATATGATTTTCCACACGTAGTTTGCACACGTAACTTGGCAAATTTAGGATATTATTAGTCTCAAATGTTACTTCTTATTGGATTACCTCTTCCTAATGTTCATAGTTAGGATTTCATTACCATTCTTTCCTTCTTCAAGAGGCTACATCATTAGAGAAAAGTCAACCAAAAAACTACCAATATTCACCATGAATCCAAAATTTTAATCACTCAATCTTACTTAACCAACTAATCCACATAATTATTACTAGGTTTTTGTTTATTCAGTTCTCCTCCAGTGTAAGTAATCAAATATGATCTCAATCCTTGCATATTTTCTTCTTTTATTTTATCTTCTCCTTTTTCTTTTTCTTTTTGTTCCTTTTTTTAGTATTCAAATAAATTCTTTATCACTTATTAATTTACACTCAAATTTCTTATTAAATCAAATGCCACACTCATAAATATTATAAATAATAATTTTATAAACCTTCATACAATGAAATATTACAACGTACTTCTAATAAATAATAAAATAGAATAATAGCTTATCAATCCTAAGATAATATCTTAATATCAACTAAAGAAATTCAACCTTCATTACCAATTTCAACATAGTACTTTAATAATAATTAAACAAATTCAAGCTTCATCATCTATTTTATTAAATGGATGAAGCCACATCTTATAAATTTCTTCACAATCTTTAAAACTTCTATTCATTTTATACTATATATTAATATATATTCTACATAACACTCATTATTAATACTTAAACTAATTTTTTGTTTATTTATTATATAACTAGAATTACCTTTCCAAATAACAAACTCCTTCAAAAATGAAATTTTAGGCACAAAGCTTTATTATCCCTAACCTTATTTAAACTAATTTTTATTTATTTATTTATTATACAACTAGAATTACCTTTCCAAATAACAAATTGTAACACCCTCCTCCCACATTTACCCAAGTTAACCTATCCACTGGGGTAAACATGTGACGAGAGGCTACTATGACGTGATTCAACTTCCCATGTACAGTTAAGGAAGTGGAACTGACAAAACCAAACCAAAATGACCTTCCACACATGCTACAAAAATTTCAGGAGCCAACCAACCCTTCCAGGTCACCAACCCCTTAGACAACTTGACATTTCACTGATTTGGACCCCTAGCTGCTCCCGTGACAAGCCCTGCATGCAAATGAGGCCTTCTAGTCGCTCCCATAGCAAGGCATGCAAACGACTGTGGACTTTTTCAACTAGTTTTGAGCCAATGACCCCAGATTTTGTGCCACTTTTTTAGGTCTAGGGCTCAGGGCACTAGCTAGAACTTCATGAGACTTTCAAAAATGATAAATAACAATGGAATACAGCTGCTAATGCAATCATTGGTACAAGTACTTGATTTGATCCTTACAAGCCATGCCAAGGATTTCATCAAACATGTCGCGAATATGTAATCTACAAGTCATAACAACAAACCTGAGCATAAGGGTCTCATACATATGTGAGATTCGTAAAGAAGCATTATTACCTTATCATAATAGTTGCATTATCATCGATTAGGTCATAAATTCATTGTACATTCATTTGAAAATCAAAACATGATGAGAGCCATACGTCAAATCTATCATAAAAAATACTCATAACTTACAAAAATAATAAGGATATAATAGCAATAAAATCCACATATAAGCCAATACTTTTACACATGAAATACCAAGGAGAAAGAGCTCTTATTAACGAATTCAAAATCCAACCAAGTATGGGACTTCCATGAACCACCCGACCATAGATTGGTTGAACCAAATCTTTCTTTCATCCAATAACCCTTGTGTCATACTCCAAGCATGAATGTGGGACTCAAAATCAAACCAAACCAAACTAGGTTTCCTCAGGCTTTATTGAAATCCCCACCAGATCATTAGGCCCTAAACAAGCATTGATGCCACTAGATTTATCTATCTACAATGTGAGTAATTTGTCAGTCTCCTAGTCTCTAGGATTTATCGTATATCCCACCATATAATTGTCGAGGATTCCTAGGACTAATCAAGACTCCCCCCTTCAGGCTTTACCGTATATCCCACCATTCATCGGTCAAGGATTCCTAGGCCTGATCAAGGGAATACACCTCTAGGATTTACCGTATATCCTGCCATTCATCAGTTGAGGATCCCTAGGCCCACCAAGGCACACAAAATTTGGCTTTACCACAATCCCACCTTCTCCGGTCTAGGGATTCTTAGGCCTTGTGTTCTTTTTTTCAGAGACCACCTCACTTAGTTTCAAAACCATCTAGCAATCCAGCTCAAACAAATACAAGAGAATCCATCACACCATGGCTATTCGGAAACGACAAGGCAATGTTGAAGAACATTGTCACACCTGGTAAAGTTCATGCCAATGACATCTAGAGAACCAAATACACACATGCATGTACCATGCATGCTAATTCTAGTAAGGAAATCACACATGCAAACTGATACTTGCAAGTAATATCATTGTAGTCACTTGGTCCTGCTCTTCCTTGCTTGATCTTTTATTTCCTTTGCCTTCTTGACCCTTCCTTTGTTTTCCTTCATCCAATGCTAGAGTTCTCCAAAAAAACTCTAAGTGTCCAAGAGTGTGAGAGAGAGAGAATAGAGAGAGCTCCAAAACTGAACAGATAAAAGGTACCAACTGATTCTTAGAAACCTTTTTTATTAATGAGGCCTCCATTTTCTTCATTTTTCCATTATTTTCCTTCATTTTTTTCCTCACATGCAACCTGTGACCTTTCACCTTCCTTTTCTCCTAATTTCCTTTATTTTCATAAATAAAATGTCAATTAATGCCACGTTTCCTTTCCAAAGCCTTTGCCAATTTCTTAGCTATAATAAACGAAATGAACACCTACACTAGGATATTTTGCGCAAAATTCAACTTGGAATATGTGTCCCGTGACCTCGGTCTTATTTTTCATTTATTAACCTTATTACATGGAATTTTTACCAGGGATGTTACACAAATTGTTTCAAAAACGAATTTTAGTCACAATTCATAGTTTTACACGTGATGGTTTTATTCTCCACAATATTTTACATTCAATTTTTTTATTTTTATTTTTAACACTTACATGATAGCCAAGAATACACACTGAAGTGGACAAAGGGTCAAATAGAAGTCCAGGCATGTGCATCATGACAATGTATACTATTGGAGTTGGACAATGCTTTCAAAAACCCCATTGTTCGATCCAGATTCCAGAAAAGCTATTAACAGATTGGTAGATGTGGGATCAAGGTTTGGTATGGTTGTCAAAGAAGCACATATCAATTGTCTTTTTAAATATTTAAATTAGACAAGAATAATATTAATGACTTTGCATAGGTATTATGCGGCAAGGTAAGTTGTATGGCAAGAAAATTGTGTTACTCACATAATTTGGATTTGCTTCAAAAGTTATTAAAACCCTGACTTTGAATTATTATGCTTTATATTTATCCTATCCTTGCGATCAATTGAATTTTTTTTGTTTGTTTTAACATTTTCACTACTTATTTGAATTTTCAAGGACTCAAAATCTTGATTTCATTCATTAAAAGATAATTTAAATAATAAAATTAGAAATAAATGAATATAAAAGATTGACATACCTAAAAATATTGAATTAATATGTTATTTTTTAGTCATTTAATAAAAACCAAAAATACATTTCTCAATTTTTATTTTATTTTATTTTTAGCGATCTTAAAGAAAGAAAACTAGATATTAAACTAAGAATTAAAAACTAAAACTAAAATTATTAACAAATTAAAATTAAAATAAAAATAAATAAATTATAACTAAAAACTGAATTATACCTTATCAAACCTGTCCGCTGATATTCATTCCTATCCCATCCCTAGCCTTATTTATTACCCGATTGAGTTATGACGTATTCACTCATGGATCTAATCCTAATGATGAACCATATAGGTTGGTTTGAAACGTCGATTACAACAAACATGAATGTGATGACTTCGGAAAATAACACCTCACAAAATATAGATCACAGAATCCTCAAATCAATAAAAAGAAGGTATCGTGTTCTACATTAAACAATTAATCTGATTTTCATGAAAATCCATCCATAGTAAAAATAAAACATCACTACCCTTTTATAGTTCTCTAAACAAATTGAATTTGACACATATGGCTCAAAATCAATATATATATATATATATAAATATTTATATATATATTATATATATATATATATTTTTTTTCTTTCATTTTCTTATATAAATATATATTTCCACCCTAAATTTCATATACCAAAGACTCGATAATACTACATGGTATTACTAAAGAATTTAAGACATAAAATGAATTTATTTAAGAATAAGTTTTAATAATCTAAATTGTATAATAGGCTTTAACAAAATTAGACATGCATGTTAGGGTTGATAGGCCTCAAGGGTTATAACTTGCTCTGATACCATATGTAACAACCCAAGATTTAAATATACAACTAATTTGATCAATTATGCGATCAACACACAACTAATTAACTAATTAACATAGAATTTCGAAAAACATGAGCAAAGATGACTTTCCTGTAGCGATGATATTCCTTACTTGTGATTTTGGAGTTGAACGCTATTTTTTTTGTTTGTTTGTAACGCTTGGTAGGACCATCCATTTTCTATTATATATATAGAGAAAATTTACACCACACAGTTTTACCTTGTGGCCTCAACTCGCCTCGAGGGGAAACTGAGTTTGTTGGCCATCGGTCACCATTATACGCCATCCAAAAACAAAACTTCTTCAGTCTTTCTAGCAAGGCTAGGTAAGTTTCAGTCTCATGACCACATACTGTATAACTATGATAAATGACATAAACAACTAGAAGTTTAAATGCTATCTGCATAAACAAAAACTAAGCATAAGAATACTAATATTTCTTGACATTATGCTCCTCAGAGTCTGAGGCTACTGGGGCAGGGTCATCAGTAGTTTCTTCTGGCATTTCGAAGAGCTCCACAATGCAAGGGATGTGTCGGTCAATACGGTCCATCATAATGTCTTGTTTTTGCAACAGAAATAGGATCTTCTCCATGTCTTTTTTGTAATTGGGAAGGCCCTGTATTGTAACTACCATCCCCACATAAATTTGCTCCATTGCTTTTCCAAGCAAACTTTTCATCATAAAATACAGGTACAGGGTGTGCTTGAATTGTGTAATTTGCCCTCTTGTGGTCCCCGGGTCAAGCACCATTGTTCTCCAGACTTCTATTTCATCATCCGATTCCATTTAATGTTTTACCTGGTCTTCCCAATTGTCTATCAAATTTTGGATACCCTCATATGTTTCCTCCTTGTATGCCATGACTGCCTCAGCTATGAATTGCTCGGCAGGCTTGCGACCCCTGCGGCCTTCTATCCTGCTTGGTCATTTGGTTGCTCGGGGGTCTGGGCCCTTGCTGCGACAACCACATCCATGTTTTGCTGGAGCCATGCCCTATTGATTTATGCCATGCATACATTCCAACACTATTAGCTTCATTGTTTCATTCACCTCAACGCGACGCAACTGCACTAACCTTACTTCGCTGCCCTGCCTGGCCTGCGATAAGCTAAGGTATCCCTGTGCCCTCAGGTGGCTAGTGGAAGTGGGTTTCGAGCAGGATTCCCCTGGTTTATTACCATGCCTCTCTCCCTTGCCAAGGTGCGGAGGTTGGTCATCCCCTTGCAACCATGGCCTGGCTCTCAGACCCATCTGGAGCCAAGCATTGCAGGTGCTATAATACCTGCAAGCCCTTCCCTCTGCTGACAATTTCTTGTCCAAGTTCTACTCGCCTCTTTGCCTCTCAAGCCACCCAGGGTCCCTGACTACTCTCGTATGACTCTGCATTGCCATTTTCCCGGGTTCGCTCAACCAATTTCCCACCCTGCTAGCATCCCAACCCTCTGCCTGCAACTCTCCCTTGCCTCACTCAGTTACAAATAGTCGCCCAAGTGTGGCTTGCCCTTTAGTCCCCGTACCCTCGGGCTGGTCATTCAGGTAGGGTGTTGTTTCTAAGCTCCAGTCAGATGCCATAGCCACAGGTTTTGCTTAACAACAAAATAAAAATAACACAGAGCCGAGCCATAAATCCCCCTTGCCTTCCCTAGTTCCTCCCTGGCTGGGCCAAGCCCCTTTGGGGTGGCCTCACGCCTCTCCCTCCTCCCCAACAAATCTCCCACCAACTCATGGAATTCCCTCTTGAACCCGACCAGAACTTATGAATTGAATGAGGGCGAGACCAGACTACATACTAGAGAGCTGTCGCTTGTCCACAAACTTGGTTTCTTCACCTCCCTTCCGCTCTACAATTCCTTCCTTCTCCACTATACAATTCACCTTCCCTGCACGTCAAATACCTCTTCCCACTCCGCCACCTTCCCTTATGTCCCCCTCTGCCACCTTACCAGCCCACCTCCCATGCATTCAAGGCAAAGGACACCACACTCTCTGCCTTGAGCATGTGGGGTGCGACTGTAATGAATTCAATTGTGCGGACCATGTCAACTCAAGCCTGGCGCCTCTGACACCTGCCCTCATCCCGATCGGGAGGAATTGAATGCTATTTGAATCCTGCTAACTGCAACAAATTTTTTGGGGACGACTCTCCACCCAACCGTATGCTCAGCTACATATAATCTTTCTACAGCTGGCCACCCCCGAGTCCTCAATCAATGTACTACTACCATGGAATCATTTGTATCACCACACTTTTCTCCCAAGAGAATCAATGAGGGAATGGAGCAATTTCATCCTCATCATTGTCCATTAAATAGAGAAAAAATGGAAAGGGGTTCTTTTGCACACATTCCATGTGTCAACATGCAACTTTTATTTATTTATTTTAAGTTTTACTTAATTTAATATTTCTCTTAATTTAACTCTTTCTTATTTTATTATTTTTTTACCTTTTTTTGTTAATTACTTATCTTACTTATTTTCATAGTTTAGTTAATATATAAGTATTAAATTCTAGTTTTATTATTAACTATTTATTATTTATTATATATATCTTCATTATGATTATTTATATCATTATATATTATATTTATTTACTATATTAATTTTATTATTACTCTACATATTATCTTTTATTTATTGTTTATTTAATATTATTATCTTTTCTTTATTGTTTTTTATTTCTCAGAATGGAGGCTTCTGTGATTCATGATTAAAACATAACTCTTCTGGATAAATCACATCAAAATTTTCTGATCGACGTGTTTCAAACTTCTACTAAGGTTCATCATCTGGACCAAGATGGATAACAAGATCAACGAATTGCATAATTATAGTAGAGATGCAACAATAAACTCCAAGCAATCATGAAAATAGAAATCATCATCATTATTATTATTAGGGGGTATTACACTAACAACAAAATGTCGTATTTTACACTCCAGATATGCAATGAAAATATAAGAAAACTTTGTAGTAAAAAGATCATATGCATCCCAAAACATAGAACAACAAGAACTAACCAATGTAATAACCCAATATAAGCTTTGAATGAATAATATTTTTATTAGAAAACACCTAGTTAAGAGGATTTACAACATGGGTCTGCAAAATCTCCCTCCGGGGGATAAGTCCTTTGATCATTGTGCTTCAACGATTTATTTTTCTCTCTCAATATGCAGAAAAACCCAAAAGTAAGATGGAACTCAAGTGGGAGCTCAAATGTGGGAAGACGATAATGGCAATGATGATAATGATCATGGTGAAGAATGAATGGAAAACCCTCTTATTTATAACAAAGTATTGGGCTAAATTAGGAATTGGAAAACAATAAAATAATATTGACCAAATCAAAATCTAACCATTAGGAATACATTATTATATTTTTTGGAGAGGACAAATATATTCAAAGTGTAATTTGTGTTTGATGTAGGCAAAGGGTGGGGTTAGGTTAGAATCTCTGCATTGCTTGAGAAAGTGAAGATCTGCCTCTTTCTTTTGTCCTGATGATGAGTCTTGGTCTAGACTCGAAACGTCGACAAGCAAAAATGAAAATTGTGGATTATCCGAGTTTAGATTCTAAAAAATCAAACCACAGAAATCTACAATCCATTATATTCAAAGTGGTCAAATATCTTTATTTAGAAAATAGTTGAATTAATTAAGAATTAAAATGATTTGTTAATCACTTTGTGAGGATTAATAAAAATGTGAATTTGAAATAATTATTAAATAGTTATTTAACAATTATTCCAAAAATAAAATTAGGGAATAATAAATAAATAGTGATTTATTTAGTTATTCCTAGGTGATTTAGTCAAATGTGACAAGGAATAATTATCAAATAATGATTTAGTAACTATTCCTAGAGAAAATTAAATAAATGATTATTTATTCAATTATTCTCGTGGTTTGCATTTTTTTTTTTTTTGGTTTTTAATTAGAAAATATTAAATAAAATGGTTTACTAAATCATTTCCTATGGTGAAAGTGATATAACTATGGTAAAATCAATATGACGTGGTTTATTTCAATCCACCTAGTTAGAAATGGCTAGGGGATCATTTTTTAAGTGATAACATATTTTCATTCAGCTAATGCAATTCACACTAATGTGTCAATCCCTAAACTTGACACAAATTGTATAGCTCTTTTACACGTGTAAATGACCAATGCTTCTTCCATGAATTAGCACATGTTGACAGTGCTAGAAATTCGTCAACCAATGGGTCTCCTTGATGTGAAGTCCCAATTACACCTCACACCGTTTGGTTTTGGAGCCCCATGCAGAATATCGGCTCAATTAACATATATCTTAAGGATATGCATTGGCTCTAACTATTAGCCAGAGAGAGAGGGATGTAATGGTGTCTTCGAAAGCAAGAAGGTGTGCCTGGTGATGTTTAGTTGTAAATGTGTCAAGGTTCTTCTACTGTGGGGAGGGGAGAAAAGTGAGCCTCTAAGTGAGAGGTAGTAGCACCACCCAAGAAGAGACACACATGAACTAGAAGGATCCATCTAACATCCACCGGAATAGTCCACAAAGGATGTGACAGTCATTACAACCAAAAAAATGAAGAAATATTTGTCTAATATCCCACGAAATAGTCCACAAGGATGGGAAAACAATAACAACCATTACAACACATTATCAATAAGATAAGTACTAAAATAACTGAAATAGATCAACTATCTTAGCACATGTGAAGGTAAACATGAAATACAAACATCCATAGAATAACCTTACAAACATTCATAATCCACGCATGAAGAACATGTTAGCGGCTTATTTTATTAAGTAAAAGTTCCAAGACACATGTTTACAATGTACATCACTAGCTTTAGTAGTGGAGAATTGGAGCCGCCCGTTACTCCTCAAAGAACTAGCTTATCTCTCTAATGCCTTGCGGGAGGAGCCAAGGTGAAAATTCTTTCGCTCATATAATGAGGGAGTATATATAACCAAGGGTGACTCTTTCACTACCCTAATGACTATTTGACTTCCTATGACTTTTCAACTTACATGAATCTTTACATTCCATGTGTGTCCTTTGGACTTCCACTTTACATTACATTTTATATACAATGTACATGATCCACAATAGTGAGGTGGCATATGACCACTTATGACATGACATGACATGACACTGGTGACATGGTAATCTAGGTGGATTGATCCGAATTGAATCCTAAAACTCTCTAAGTTTTCATGACTATTTCAAATTATGCTAAAAGGTTCAAGTCCTAGAAAAGATCGAAGCTATCAGAAGGAATCCTCATAACAATTGCAGTTGTGGCCAGAGTGGAGCAACAAGGACCCTCGTTCAAGTGCGCAGACCGTTGGCCTTTGGTAAAGCACAATGACACAAAACTGGCAAAAACCAGAGGCTAATTTGGGAAACAAAGGTGGATTCTGATACGCGATTAGCACTAATCGCATATCACAGGGCATCCTCCTCAGTGAAGGAAAGCCCTAAAATGCTCGGACCCGAAAACGCTATAAAACTCGGAAAAGTAATTGTTTTGGTTCCGTAGCGCGAGATTCCCCAAAACTGGCAAGTTATCAGAAGGCTTCGAAGCGGTAAGCAGTTTTGACTGAGTCCGGCCCGATGCCACACATCCAGTGACACACATCTGGCAGAAGAGAGAGAAAACCACCCGCATTGGATGAGTAAACGTCATGCGACTTGTTCACCCGATATGAAGGACGACTGTAGGATCTGGG
>APFE031082045.1:1360-19616 GCA_000404065.3 Pinus taeda | reverse complement strand
AGGTTACAATTCATGTTTGATTGGTAAATTGATATATATTGTTTTTATTTATAGCGATAGAATTTTGAAGACCGTCAAGTTACTATTAAATACTATATAAATTCTAGTTCCGCTCATAAGAGCTAAGCGAGAATTGAATTTAAATTTTACTATGTGAAATCTTTGTTTTTAATATAATTTACAAATAAGTGAAGTTATATCATTCATGTGTGCAATGCATATGTGATTAGAGTTAACAATTAAGCTCTACAATGTTAAAATGGAAAGGTGGCATAAACTAGGATTTTATACCTTAAAAACCCTTTCACTTTGAGAAATTAGGGATGAATGGATTAATCTTATAAATATTTTGTGTAAAGGAGATGCATCCCACTGTACATTTGGAGAAATTCATGAATTATGAAAGCATATATCACAAGGAAGAGAAAAATATGGTAAATATGCTCAAGACCCAACCATGGCTAGAGTATGTAAATCTGCATATGGTGTGGTAAGTAAAGTTGAACTTAGTCATTTATTGGAAAAATTCAAAATTAATATTCTTGGAAATTTAAGTGAAAATTTTGATTTGTTAAGAGTACAAAGTATAAAAAAGGCTAAGAATGTTGCATTATCTATATTATGTCCTAGATGTAAAAGAAAGTATCCTTTACAAGAATGTCCCTTAGATAACATTGAGATACGTGTTATTTGTGAAAAGACATGCAACAACGAAATGCCCATCTCTACCAAGATTGAAAGCCTTTTATCAAAAGGCTAATGGGACAAATGAAGCCATAAAACAACTTTGCTTTATAACACCAAGAATACCTTGGCAACCTTGACAAATATGTACTAT
The DNA here is from genome assembly GCA_000404065.3 of Pinus taeda. Classification (NCBI taxonomy): domain Eukaryota; kingdom Viridiplantae; phylum Streptophyta; class Pinopsida; order Pinales; family Pinaceae; genus Pinus; species Pinus taeda. Next base: position 18,778 of record APFE031082045.1, on the reverse strand, counting down.
GTAAGACCCTACTCAACTTTATTAAGTTTATCCAAAATACCCCTAAAGTAATTGGAATACACCATTACCTTGGTAATCTTGGCCACCTTAAGCTCAAAATCAATCTTCGATACAAGGTTTCTGAGGGTCATATGGTGGAAATAAACCTTAATTGTATCCATTATATCCTTAATATCCTCAATATCAACCCCAATAATCATACCAAGCTCCTCCACCACAGCCACAACCACAGTTGACTTATAGTCAACCTCTTCAATTACCTTCTACACAACCACCTCAAAGGCCTACCCAATTACCCGCACAAATACTCTTGAATCTAAATAATAAAGTAAATTAGGTCACTTACAATGTTGAGATACAAAATTTTCAAAAGTATATGAAAGCTCCTCTTGATCTAAAAATATCCATCTTAGATATGGAAGAGTATTGCAAAAATATTCCCTTGTAGCCATTGAAGAAAAAAATGAGGTGGAAATTCCTGATAAAATAGATGATACAGAAATAAGACAACTTTTCCCTTCTCCTCTAACAGATCAACCTTGTACATCTTCTTAAGATCCTCCTTTTCCAGAGAAATTAAAAACAGTTAATGTTGAAAAGAAATTTTTGTTATGAGACTATATTATGCTAGATGTGTTACGGAATATTGTATTAAAATTCCCTTCTTGCAAGAAAAAAAAAAAAATTCCTATATATTACAATAAAGAAATTATGTATTAAAAAACATGAAGAAAAAAGAAAAAAACATCAAAAGGTACAATTTATTGGAAAGCTAGCAAATATAATGATGGGAAGAACTTACATAGAAAAATATTTATATATAGGAAGTGCCATTGTGAAAATTCATATCATTAACACATTGATTTATCTAGAAGTAAAAATAAATGTAATGATTAAAATCGTTATGGATGAACTACAAGTAAGTAATCTTCGATATACACCAATTGTATTAAAATTAGCAAATATATCAATTATAAAACTAGAAAGTCTACTAGAATATATCCTTGTATATTTATATTCTTAGGAATTCCCAGTTGATTTTATGGTGCTTACACTAAAAAAAAATCTAGGTGGCCATCCATTAATATTAGGAAGGCCTTGGTTAGCCACAAACGATGTATTTATTAGTTTTACATATGGAAATATGAAAACCTCTTATGGTAATCCAACAAAGAATTTTATGTTTTATCCCGTAGCTAAAGCAATTATTGAATTTGAAGACAATAAATGGATTGATGATGAAAATGATCATGAAGATATTGAACATGTTCTGCTTTCAAAAAAAATTGATGAAGAAAATCAATATGATTTACCTTATTATCTTGATGAATAAATACAAAATTTTCATGTGAATATGTTAGATAAGGATTTTCAAGAAAATTTTAATATATAATACTTTTCATCATATCATTCTATGATATCATTAAATTTTGTGGGAAAATTTGGTAATATTCCTATAAAAACTAGTCCAGGTGAAACTAAAAACATTAACAATAACCTAGAGGAATCTAAAAAAGATCAATTAATAAAGATGTTGTAGAAACATTCCTCTGATTTTTCATGGGAATATGCATATATGAAAGGAATCAATATCAATACTTGTATAAATCACATAAATATATAGGGAAATGCTAGACCTATTAAACAACCTAAAGAAGGATGAATCCATATTTCAGCAAAATTGTAAAAAAGGAATTGCAAAACAGGTTAAATGTGAACTTCATTTATCCAATTTTTGACAACTAATGGGTTTCACCATTTATTATTGTGCCATATAAAAATGGTAAGTGGAAAGTCTGCATAGACTATATAGAGTTAACTAAGGCTACCTTACAATATTATTTTCCACTTCCTTTTATAGATCAAGTTTCAGATACACTAGTAGGCAAGAAATGTTTTTCTTTTCTTGTTGGGTTCATGGGCTTTAATCAAATTCAAATAGCACTGGAAGATCAAGATAAGAATATATTTATGTTTCCATGGAGAACATACGCTTATAGAGTATTACCTTTTGGACTATGCAATTCTCTTGTGACATTCCAAAGAGCAGTTTTAGGTATGTTTTTTGACTTGATCCATGATTAGGTTGAAGGGTATATGGATGATTTCATGTTATATGGGAACAGTTTTGAAGAACCCTTATACAATATAAAAAAAAATCTTATAAGAAGTAAACAAGATAACCTCTCTCTAAGTCATGAGAAATATTTTATGATGTTTAATGAAGGCATTGTTTTGGGACATCATATTTTAGGTAATGGAATTAAGGTTAATTCAACAAAGATTGAAGTTGTTGTCAAGCTTTTGATACCCAAGTCTAAAAGGGGTGTAAGAATTTTCCTTGGATATGCAAGATATTATAGGAGGTTCACAGGGAACTTTACAAAAATAGCTTCACCACTTTTCAAATTACTCACAAAGATTGTGAATTTTATTGGAATTTTTCATGCCAATTAGTTTTTTTATTCTTTGAAATAAAAACTTTTTAAAGCCCATATTTAAGAGAACCAAATTGGTTCATCCCATTCCATACCTTTGTAGGTTCTTTAGATGCACCTCTAGGGTTGTACTTTGAAAAAAGATCAACAAAATCCTTATTCCATTTATTGTATAAGTAAAGATTTGACTCATACATAGTTAATTATATCATTATTGTAAAGGAGTTTCTCACAGTAGTCCATGTCCTTAATAAATCCAGACAATATATCACGGGGTATGAAATATTTTTTCATATTGATCATTATGTTATTAGATATTTGATGAATAAACCTATAACTAATGGAAGAATTACTAAATGGATCTTATTGTTATCGGAATATAATATCACTAAATTGGATAAACTTAGGAAGGAGGACATGGTTGCTGGCTTTCTTTCTAGAATTCACAATAATAATACAACAATTCTTGTAGAAGATCCTTTTCCTGATAAGAATATTTTTTCAATTTCTACTAAATCTCCTTGGTTTGTATATATTTCTAATGACTTGGCAACAAGAAAATTACCACCACAATTATAATCAAGAGAGAAATAAAGGGCTATCCAACTCAATGCACCTTACTCTTGGATAGAAGGAGACATTTACGAATAGGACCAGATTTAAGAATCAAAAGGTGTGTAAGAGAATATGAGATACCAAATATATTGAAAGCATGCCGGAATGAGCCATGTGGATGACACTTTACTAACAAGAGGACTGCATACAAAGTTCTTCTTTCTGGATAATATTGGCCTACCCTTTTCAAGGATTCCAAACAATATGTCAAAATATGTAATATTTGTTAGAGAATGGGAAGGCAATTCAAGAAAATGATATGCCTCTGCAACCTCAAATACTTGTAGAACCATTTGAAAAATGGGCTCTAGATTTTCTAGGTGCACAAACCAGGGTGCATAATTTACATTCAAGCTTTTCTAGAAGATTATGAAGCAATATAAAATCAATCATCAAAAGTATACTGGACCATATCACCCACAATCCAATGGGAAAGTCGAATCAACAAATAAATTTCTTGAAGCCATTTTGACCAAGATAGTTCAACAACATCGTAAAGATTGGGTAGAGAGGATTCCAAAAGCACTCTGGGAATACTGGAAAACATGGAAGAATTCCACTGGACATACAACATATGAACTTGTTTATGGAAATCAAGATTTTCTTCTTATATAGTTTCAAGTAGAGACCTTCATAACAACAACAATATTGGGACTAAATCTCTCAGAAGCACAAAAGCAAAGGTTAGCACAGTTAAATGACATGGATGAAATTAGACAATATGTCATCCAAAGAACTAATATCATCCAGAAACAAAGAAAAAGGTGGTATGAAAATTTCATCAAGATGAATAAATTTAAACAAGGTGAATGGTGTTGGGTGAATTAATTGCCTTTTAATTAGAATAAATTAATTACACATACATAAATTTTCAATCGGTATAGGTCTTTTTATTTAAAGGTTATTATGAAAAATATATGTAGGTAGTAACTAATAATTAACATTTATTAATACAAAATTCTCTTTCCCTAATATCATAACATTCAACTAAAACATAGGTTGTTGTAACTCTTCACTCTTTGCACACTGAAATCGTCATTGTCAAAACCCTCAAGCATTTCAATCATTCTGCACACAACACTGAAATTGAATAAACATCACTCAATAATTCTAGACCACACTTGTGGGAAGATGAAATAACACTCCTAGAAAGAAACTTCACAAACCATTCAAATGCAATCAGGCAATAAATAAACCCATCACAATCATCAAACCATTGACTCTGTAACACACTATGATAGGTATAACAATAAGAAGTCTAAGACTATGTTTCAACAATAACTTGGAAAATTGTAGTGATAACTTAATAAAAGTAACACCCGAGTAAGAAAGGAATGGATCTAAGAACTATGTTTTCACACAAAAAATCTATATCAAGTATTCTGCAAACTAGCTAATAATCAATATTTACAATGCGTCAATAAGAATATGTAATAGTGATGGCTAAACGACACATAATGTATCATTAAATTAAAATATAACTACTACAATACCTACTAATAGAACAATCCCTACTAAAGAGGAGGACTTTTCCTCCTTTGTAGGGAACTAGTGATTCATAGCTCACAAGCTAACATAGAAAACGACAATTGAACCATGAACCCATGAAAAATGGTATTAACTTGGAAAATTATAAATGCATAATTCTCCAAAATATGATGGTGTCGCCCTCGCACAAGATAAAGGGTTTTTATCTTTATAGAATTACAACATTTCTAATTTTGGCACCAAAATCGGCCATGAGAATATTTCGATTCCCAATTTTTCTAAATTAGGATTCGTGTTTAACATATTACAAGAATTTTCTAAAAATAAAGGAAATTTTGTAGCAAAATCTTCATTTAACGAGAGGCCAAAGTGGGGAATCATAATTGTCACAACAAACTTGGTTATATTGTCAAAAAGTAGTCTGATCCTTGTTGGCACAATGGTCTTGGTTGATTTTACTGATCAACATCTCCGATGTTGACTCTCGAAAATGACATTGAAAAAACAAAGTATAAAATAGAGTAGAAAAATCACAGTAGTGGAACCTGTACCAATGTGTCAACAATACAAATTCTTCGAGAAACAACATTGCATCACCTAAGAAAAAGTGAGTAGCATCATCCCAACAATATGAGTTATCCTGAAACATGCTCCTTGTCATTTTCATTAGTAAAGTTACCCAAAACAATCAACCTCTCATCAATATACAACCAAAACTTCATAAATTAATGTGACATGAAGGGATATCATACATTGGTCAAAATGGAAATTGGTGGAGTAAAATGATGTGATTGTAAGGGTAGAAGTGATTGACAATGTGAGGAAATGATGGTGAAAAATATGTCAATGACAAGAACCAACAATTGGGCACTTTTTTTTTCAAACATAAATATTTTCAAGGAAAGTTTCAAACACAATGGTCAGGTCCATATGAAATAGAAACTCTCTAAGAATGCATTAGTTAAAATAAAAAATATATATGAATATGATGTTACTTTTCTTGTTAATGAGCATGTTGGTTCTGCTTACTGGGTAAATTAAAACAGGTATTTTCTTATCAATCTAAGTTGGTAGACTTAGAAGCAAACCAAATTTTATGGAAGCTTAGATTTACTAGTGTAGGAAGTAGTTGTTCAAATAAAAATAATGGAAATGCATCTTACAAATATAAATTGCTTGAAAAGAAACTATGAAAATTTAATCCAGAAGCAAGAATGCAATGAGTCTTTGTGGAGCTTAGAAATGAGGAAGAGGCTCTAACTTAGAGGTCTTGTTTGTCCTCCCTCATCATTCTTATATCAACAAGATCTGTTCACCATAAAACATATCAAAAGCCAAAGCAATAAAAGATCAAATGCATAAACACAATTTACAATTCAGTTCTTAATCTAGAAGGAAGAGGATCTAACTTAGATGCCTTGGTTTTCCTTCCTTACTTAAACTAATTACTGAAACGAAATCATCCAAAGACATAAATGAACATAGCATATAATGAATCTATTCAAAAAATATTCACAAGAACTACAAAGAAAACAACTATCTAAAATATTGACAATTATGCATAAAATTACACTGCATCGTACGTAGCTCAAAATGGGGGTCCTCCACCCTTACTTGGTACACTTGAAAATTTCAGCTACTATAGATCAACACTCACTCCATAGTAAGAACAACAAGAAAATGGAAAACAAGCTCTTCAAGTTATATTCAAAAGTAAAGTAGTCTCAATAGTCAGAATACATGTTCATAAGTGTTGAATGTTGTGCTTAAATAAACCAAAAATATAACAAACTTAGCTAAAATGACTATAATAGCCTATAAGAGTCCTAATCCATCTACTCAGGTTGAACTCATCCTTTTGGTTGCACAAAATATGGTAAAATCCCACTAAATCACAAAACTACCCCTTTTAGTTAGGGATTCTTGGGTGACTAGTCAAGTTTGACCAGCGTTGACCAAGCCTGTTCCAACTCATTTGGACTATGCCAATAGGAGCCCATCAATCCTTCTTTCCCAAGCTTCCCGAATATAACTTTAGTTTTCACCCAGGTGTCCTGGACGTATGACTTCAAAGGAGCCATTACGGGAAATTATGTTCTAGTCAAAAGAATTTTTAATACCAAATTTTTACTAAAAATTCTAAAATTTAAAAGACATAACTATTTTCACCTTAAAGTGCAATACAAGGAAAAAATGTGGGAAAATTACCATGATATGATAGAAAAGGATGATGGATATATGGAAAATGTATGTGGAAAAAGACTAAAAATGGAGAGCCAACATCTCCCCTTGCTAAGTCTCAAGCATGTCCTCATGCTTGCCTTTGTTTCTTTGACCTTCTACCTATGTATGATGATCGTCCTTCTGATGTACCTATGGCTCTTCCCCCTGATGTTGAAGCTTTCTGTTGAGCTGCTTGCAAAAGGACATCAATGCGCTAATATCCTTTTTCCTCTTCCTTGTAGATGGCATTCTTTACTTTTTGTTTCTCATCTTTATATTGCCAAACTTTCCTTTTTCTCAACCACCTGTATGCTTGTTTTGAAATCATCATATTTTGTGTCTCTAGCTTCTTCATTTTCTTTGTCATTCTTTTGTTTTCTTTCACTACCTTATTGTTTTGTTCCTTTTACATTGCGTTTTCCTTCTTAAGGCATCTTTCCATTATTTCACTGACTTTAAGCTGAGTGGTTAAGTCTTTTACCTTCTTGGCATATTCTTCATTGTGACCTTCCTTGGAAGCTTCTTCAATTTCTTTTACATTTTATGATGCTCCTCCTTCAATGTATTCATAGCATGAATCTTTCTCTAGCTCTTGAAGTTTTTCTTGTGCCTCCTTTTCAAGTTCTTCAATGATTTCCTGAGGTGATTGTTCATGTGTACTGGGAGGCACTTCTTCTAGGATCTCTAATTCAATATTCTCATATGATTCTTCTAATGTTTTCCTTCCTGGCTTCCTTGGAATGGATACGAGATACCTTTTACTCTCAGTGATTATTTCTTCTTGTTTCTTCTTAGACCTTATTCTTGGATACAAGGGTGATTGCATAAGGTTTCTTGAAATATGCAACTTCTCAAGTGTTTCCTCATTTTTGGTTGATTGTCCTTCCTTATAGATTTTTTCAAAGTGGCATTTGTCCAAGAAACTATCCCATGTTTCTCCCCTATTTTTCAACTAATACTTAATCAACATCTTAATTAGCCCTTGATGGTAGTAACTAACTTCTCTGTTCTTTGTTTTTCCTTTTAGCCCTTCAATAATATTTATCAAACTTTTTACAAGGAAATAGGGAATATTTACTATGCAATCTCGTTTGATGTGTTGAAGCAATTTAATGTGATATAAGTGTACAACACTATATCTCCCATCACAGGTAAGGTATTTTTGAGCAATAAGGGCCAATTCTTCCCAATATTCTCTAATCCAATCCCTAGGAATTCCCTACAACTTATCAAATGTTTCTTTTCTCTATTTTTCTAAAAAGAAATTCCATCATTTCTCTCTAAAATTATGCCCCTTGTGGTACTCTTCTCCTGTGAGTGGAAAACATGTGGCTTGGGCAAAGTATTATGGATTAATAGGAACAAAAATATCTCCTACTCTGGTTTTTTCATTGTCAAAGTTAGCTATAAATTCTTCTGTTACTTTTCCATTGTGCCCATTAAATTTTCTTAGGAATTCTAATAGCCCTACTTGGTAGAGTATTTCTATTGTTTCTCTCCTCCAGTTTTCAAATTGAACCCATTTGGTTCAATCCTGCTTCCCATACTAAAATATGGGTGCCTTTGTATCAGTGTAAGTAACCCTCTACTGTAAATAATCTCATGACATAACAATAACTTTGTGGGTGTGTGTGTGTTTTTTTTCTAAAATTTAGTTTGCAAGTTTAATACAACAAATAAATCATATTTATAGCTAGAGGAGAAATATTTTTCTTGGTATATGTATTGAAAAGCAATATTTTCTTTCAAAAATCACAAGAGTGTGACTTACCAAGACTTGATCTGGACTTTTGGATACTTTCTGTGGTGAGAGAAAAAAAAAATATTCTGAGTTTGGCTTTGCAAACACCCTTTCTAGAAGATACTCGGTTAAAATGGCTTTGAGAAAACTCTTCTTATCCATACTCTTCTTTATGACCGAGTTTTGGACACCTTCAGGTTTTATTTTCACCTTCTCTGCCTTTAATCAACACCATACTTGTTTTAGAAATCGAATCTTACTCTACCTTCAGAAATCATCAAATTCTAGAAATGAACAATCCTCTCTGTCTACTTAAAAATTGAATTTGATTTTGAATGAAACACTCCTCTCTGTCCTTCAAAAATTGAAAATGATTTTTGGAAATGAATATTGTTCTTTGTTCCTCAAAATCGATTTTGGAAATATTGCTCTCTGTTTCTCAAAAATCGAAATTGATTTTTGGAATACACTCTTCTTTGTCCCTCAAAAATCGATCTTGGACAATACTACTCTCTGTCTCTCAAAAATCGAAATTGGAGAATATTTTCTCACCTAGAGAAATTGAAATTAGAGATGTACCACTTATCCATTGTATGCAACAAAACCATTCATTCATTTACTGCCTTTGAGAAATCATTTTTTGGAGATAAGAATGAAAATAACCCATAGGGCAATCACAATTTTTCCCAGCTACATAAACCTCCTCAAAATCAAAATTGGAAAAATAAAAATCAACCTACGGGTCAATTCATCTCTGTTCTTAGCATTTGTGTTCACTGCTTCTTGAGAAATCAAGTCTCAGAGGAAATTGATTTTTGTGTGTTTATCTAATAGTTAACATTCGTTTTGGATTTGTTGTTGAGTCTAATTAATACTATTGAAGTTTCATGTGTAACAACCTCACACCTGGAGTTTGAATGTAGACTTTTGATGCCACTACACAGTTTGGGAACTCAGATTTTCCACAAACCTTTTCCTTGCTTGAAGTTTGTAGAATTGTTTAATTGGAGTATTATATGCAATAATCTCACATTTGGATCCTGAATAATGCCACCACACAATCGTAACTTGGATTGTCTCCAAAGTTTTCTACTCAGAGTTTAATTCAACTGCCACACCGCTTGGTTTCCTTCGACTGCTAGCATTTAACTCAACCTTAGACTTAAGATCCAAACTACCTGTAATGAAATCTTACACGTACTTGATTGTGGAATTCTTGGGATATGGTTGGAGATCTCAACATTTATTTAGCGGGATTCTAATCACTTGGTGTCCTCTTTAGATTTCTGCTATTAAAACTTATGCATACCCTATTCCTTTGTTTCTATTTCAAAGGGTTGCATTCCTACCTACGCTAAGGTGTAACAATCTCGTTGAGTTCCTTGTTTTCTTATCATGAAGGTGCCCTCTGTATCTGCTACTCCCTTCTGCACATATGATTAATTCCTTTATCCCATTTGCATGAAGGTGATGGCTATGTATCTCTGTATCTTTGCTTCCACGTAGATGATGACCGTTTGTCATGCTCTTTCTTGGATATTTGACCAGGATTTCAATCCTGTCTGTGGCAGCCTCACACTTGTTTCCTCCTCTTTTGTTGTTTTATATTACCATCATTTGTATGCATCAAATCGATGCTTGAAATCAAAATTTATTTGTTATTTCCATTCCTTTGTATTATTGTTTTCGCCATATAATTTGTCAAAATATTTTAAATTTATGCGCCCACCATGGTTTTGAATTATATGCGCCCTCTTTGCTATATTGCATACTTTGTATTTTTCATCACTGAAACCATTGCATATATTGTGCACCTTCATTACATACTCATATCCATTAAAATCATATTCATGCACATTTCATTTAATGATTTTTGCAAAGTCTTCTTGGTCATAATTTATTCTTCTTCCTTGTCTTTTAGGGTTGATGCATGTTTTTCCTTTCATGATGCTCATATTTTCTCATGATGCATTTATTACTCTTTTGAAATGATTTTGAGGTAGCTCTTTTGAAATGACCATTTCAAGGTCATTTCAATTCTTACATTAAAAATACATCATTGAACCATACACCAAAATCGTTGTATTTCCTTTATAATACTAACCCATGCTTGTTTGTTTTGCAGAGAATGGTTTGTATTAAAGAGACATGTCTTGAATAGGTAGTAGGGTTTAAGATGGTGTAAATTGTTTTATGAAAGAGGGATATAGGATTTTATATGGAAGAGGGATATATGATTTTATGAATAGAGAAAATGTACATGGGATGAAGGGTTTTCACTTCTTATAAATTTAAGGTTTAATTAGTCTTCTAAATTAAGTTTTTTTTCAAAATCAAATGGTATTAAAAATAATTTGTAACTTACAGTACTTTCCTTGATTGAGTAGCTCTTTCAGTTGATGATGATCTTGAACGGTCTTGAATAATGAGTATTGATTATTATAGGCCCCTTTTTGAATAATTAACTTTGAATGAATACTAGTCCCTTTTGATGTTGATCTTTGTATATAAGTCCATTCTGACAAAAAAATCTATGTTGACACTCTGGACCTTTGTATGTTGTTCATGTGGTGTTGCTCCTATTCAAGTCCCTTTTGACAATTTTGATGTTTGAATTTTCAGGTCCCTTTGAAGTAAAATTTGTAATTTCCACAGGTCCTTCATATTTTGAGTTGCTTCCATATCATGTTGAATAGTTTGTTGAGTTGTTCTACCATGTTGAGTTGCTCAATTTTTTAAAACAAATGCACTTATTTTATTTTGTCTTCCCCCCTTGCTTATTTGGAAACTTGTCCTCAAGTATGGAAATTGGAGGATAGAATGTCAAATTGAAACATAAACTGGATTAAAAAGAAAGGAATTCATATTAGCCAAGTGACTTGGATTTCCAATATGAATTCAGATTTGTACTATGCCAGAAGTTTGGATTTACACATCCAACTCTTTTTATTATTTTTTATCTTTTTCCTCTCTTTTTTTTTCATTTTTTTTTTTTTTTTTAAATTCTGCAAGTAAGGAAGGCATATGAATATGATTTTCCAAAACTTGCATGTTTTCTTCTGTTGAAAGTTTCTTAAGAAAATCTTCCTTATTCATTGGCTTATTATACACTTTTAGTCTATGCCCATTGAATAAGAATGATGTTGCAGATTTGTGTATTGTTTTAATTCTCACTGATCCATTGTCAAAGATTTTTTCTATTTCATATGGGCCTCGCCAATTAGTGGTAAATTTTGCTTTGAAATATTTGCATTCTGAATCAAATAGAAGCTCCCAGTCCCCTATATGAAAATTATTCTTCTTAACAAATTTGCCATGCCATTTCATTCTTTGCTGCTACACTAGTGACATATGTTCTACAACTTCCTTTCCGATCTCATCTAATTCATTTAGCTGCAAAATTATTTGTTGTTGTGCTTCTGACATGCTCAATCCTAGTTTGGTTGTAGTTTGTATGTATGGATCTTGAACTCTATTGGTAACAGAACTTGTTTACCATCGACAACATGATAGGGGCTAAATTCAGTGGTATTCTTCCATGTTATTATATAAGCCCATAATGCTTCATTCAATTTCTTTGACCAATCCTTCCTGTGCATCTTCACTGTCTTTCTCATGATGTTCTCAAGGACTTTGCTTGTTGATTCCACTTGTCCATTCACCTGAGGGTGACATGGAGTTGATTTCCTGTGCTTGATTTTATATTTCTCTATAAGGTCTCGAACAAGCTTGGAAGTGAACGATGCTCCTTGTTCTATGAAAATCTTCCTTGGAACCCCAAATCTTACAAATATCTCTTCAAAAAGAAAAGATACCACTGCATCTTCTGTTTCTTTTGACATTTCTTTTGCTTCCACCCATTTTGTTACATAATCAATACATACTAGGATGTACTTCTTGCCATTGGAGGGTGGATTGATAGGACCCACAAAGTCAAGAGTCCATTGTTCAAATGGCTCTATAATTACTTGTGGTTTCAATGGCATTTCATTAGATACTACATGCCTACCTATCCTTTGGCAACTGTCACACTTTTTAACATAATCCTTTGAGTCTTTGAATATTGATGGCCAAAAATAACCTAGATTCAGCACCTTGTATGTTTTTATTTTGTCTGCAAAATGACCACCTTCATCTTGTCTTATGCATTTTCTAATTAAAAGATTAGCCCCAGTATAGAAAAGGTCACCATTAACCCAACTATATGTAGCACTAACCCTAATTATTTTATTTTTTTGTTTGTTTGTAAAATGAGAAGGTAATTTTCTAGATGATAAATAATTGGCTATATCAGCGAACCATGGAGTTTTGATTATTATAGAAAATAAGTGTTCGCTTGGAAAATTATCAGAAACTGGAACAACGTCACCAAAAAGATGAACTCTTAACAGGAAGTCTACCACTTGATTGTCTTTTCCTGGTCAATCTTGTTGACACCTAATCATCAGGATTGGGTGAATATAATGTAAATAAATAAATAAGTAATATGAATAGTCATCAAGAGATGAAGTGAACAATCTCTCCCTCATGTATATAATAAATACCTACCTGAAGGAATAAGATATACAAATCAATTTTGGTTGAGGAGTTACTGCCTGGTTTGACATGGTTTTAGAGCCAGCTCCCAAAATAGTAGTAACTCCCTTCTGCCTACTGCTTTGTCCACTACCTATTGCTCTCTATCCACTGTTTGCTGCACTCTCTGTCCCCTCCACAATAACTGCTGTGTGCTGTACGCTAGTCCGTTGGTTGAACGTTTATCATTACATTATCACGTTTCTCATTACATTATAATGCTGGCCTGACATGCGTTGAACTATCCTGATGCTGCACCTGCTTTCCTGATGGTGGAAATTGAATTCGTGTTAGGGTTTGATTTCTTGTATTCATTTTGAAACTCATCTAAGGATACAAGAAAGAACTGGGAGGCATTTTCGAGTTTCGAGTTTCGAGTTTCGATGCTGCTCCGTTTCGAGTTTCAAATGACGCTCAACCTCCTTTATTTTTGAATGAAGCCCTCCGCTGATCTCATCGTCATCGCATAGCCCTCCGCTGACCTCCTCGTTGCTGCTTGGATATCAACCCACGTTGTTTCAAACTAGAACCTTAATCTGGTTTAAACACTGGTGCCACCACATCTCTGCTACGTTCAATCATTATATCTATTTACATAAGGCTTCTTCCTTTTGAATTTTTGCTGTGTATAACTTGGGTGGCGATTCTTCACACTGTTAAGATTGTCATTTCGCCCATCGATTAAGAGCAGAGTTGTGCAGGAACTGTCTAAGTTTTCAGGTTGTTCCAGATAGATAAATAGTACTGTGGGTTATGAATTAGTTTCAAGGGATTGTATCCTTTTGAGAAGACGTCAATTTAAACTTGTTTAAAGTTTGGATTTATTACGCTTAATAGGGTTAAATTTTTATGGGGATAACAGAGTTAAATTTCCTGGTCTTCCAGACTTCCTTCTGCACCATGTTCTATATCTCCCACAGCTCGAGAAACTTGATGTCTTTGGTCCACATCAGCTAGCAAGGTCACTCCAATCATATGTTTGATGGCAAGCTTGAGGTAAGAAAAGCATCTGACCACTCACTTGTCATGAGGGGAATAGAAGAAGAAAGGCTTCTCAAGCTGCAAGGAACCTCTACTCGTGCACAAAATTTCTCATACAATTCTCATCATGAAGAAGGTACACCTCCATCAAGTTTACTATGGCATGCTAGACTTGGACATTTGAACTATGACAACCTTCGCTTGTTGAAGAAAATGGTATCGCTGGTTTGCCTACAATTCCTAGGAAACTTAAGTAATGTGATGCTTGCATTCTAGGAAAACATAGCAAACAACGTTTTCATGATTCACATTCAAGAGCACATAGAAAACTCGAACTCATTCATTCAAATTTTTGTGGTCCAGTGCCTGTTCCATCCGCAAATGGAAATAAATATATGATGACATTTATTGATGACTACACCAGAACGTGTTGGGTTTATTTATTGAAGAACAAATCTGATACTTTTCAAACATTCAAGAATTTTCATAAATGGATTGAAAATGATGCACAATCTCATATTGGGTCTATTTGCACTGATAATGGAAAAGAATACACATCAAATGAATTTGAAAACTATCTTCGCTAACAAGGGATCAAACATCAAGTTGTTCTGGATAGATAAATAGTATTGTCGGTTATGAATTAGTTTCAAGGGATTGTATCCTTTTGGGAAGACGTCAATTTAAACTTGTTTAAAGTTTGGATTTATTACGAGTAACAGAGTTAACTTTTTATGGGTATAATGGATGATGGTGCTTGAACTTCCAGCCACATGCAATACCCTTGGTCCGCGCATCAATTTCAGTGCCATGCTCATCACCACGTTGAATGTCCACCAGTGGAAGCAAAGGAGTGGCTCCACGGAAATTCGGGCCCAACGCTGATGCATCTAGCTACTTTCTAGACAACCTTTTTCTCAATCTATTGAATCTCCCTGTTTTTTTTGTAATATGTTTTAATACATATTAGAAAGTTGTTAGTGTATGTTGATGCACTGATTGTCTATGCATAAAATGGAATTCAGTTAATAGTAGAGGATAATCAGAAAGTCAATAGGATAAATGGATAATTACTTGTTGTAGTGTTGGTGTGCCTAAATGTTGGTTGTATTCTAAAAGAAGCATTAGAATATTTGTGCAGCTTGTTTCTTGGTTTTCATAAGAATTCAGAATATTGCTATTACAGTGCATTTTTTCCATCAAAAGCAAAAGTTTTTTTTTACAGTATGCATTCAATCATATCTATTGTGGGAATAGTTCTCACTAGAAAAGAGAACTATCTTGAGTGGTCCTAGGTGATAAAACACATGCTCATTTTCAATGAGTTGTGGAAAGGAGTGTGTGTTGGAGATGGAGACACAGAGCCAGAACAACCTACATCAGACAAAGAGCTTGTCATTTGGGAAAACAAGAACAACAAATATTATGCATTAATCGTAGCATCTGTAAATGAAGAGGTGAGTTGCCATATTTTTCCATTTTCAATTGATTTTGAAGCCTTACAAAAGCTAAAAGAACTCTATGACTCACATTCTGCACTTGAAGTTGTTCAACTCATGATTAAACTCTTCACTCTTGAACTGCAAAATAATGATCCCCTCTTGCCTCTTGCATCTGAAGTAAAGTCTATAATGCATGATATCAAATCCACTAAAGTTGAATTGGATATTCCTCTTATCGCTTTTCTCAAGGCACTTTATCCTACTTACTCCAATTATCTTGAGTCATTGCAAGCAAATGGTAACCTCAAAGATATCACCTTTGACTCTCTTGTGAAAAAGTTTGCTGAAAGAGAGAAAGCTTTTGGAAAGAAAACAACCCCTGAATCTTCTGAAGAGGCTATGTGCCTTGCTCATAAAGAAAATAATCCTGCTAAAGATTCTTCTAAAGGAAGAGGTGGTCGAAGAGGAAGAGGAAGATATTTTAGAGGCAGGGGGGCAGACACTCTCAAGGAGAAAAGGTAGATTTGCATTGCATACACTGCAAAAGAAATGGATCACATGATGCCTCTACATGCAAGTTACCATGGGACAAAATTGAGTAGTAAAGAAACCAACAAAAAGGTAAAACTGATGATACAGACAAAGGTAAAGCACATGAATCCACTCACTTTGTTGTGGCACAATGTAATATTGGAGTAAATGAAGATTTATTTAATGCTTCACTTACTTCTTGGAAAAATGATTGGTTTCTTGACTCAGGAGAAACTTGCCACATGACTCATAGAAAAGATTTTTTTGAAGAATTTATTGAAAATGTTGATGGAGCAGTATACTTTGCAGACCAATCAAAAATCAAGCCATCAAGGCTTGGCACAATCAGGTTTAAATTTCCTGGTCTTCCAGACTTTCTTCTACACCATGTTTTATATCTCCCACAACTGAAGAGAAAATTGATGTCTTTGGTCCACATCCGCCAGCAAGGTCACTCCAATCATATGTTTGATGGCAAGCTTGAGGTAAGAAAAGCATCTGACCACTCACTTGTCATGAGGGGAATAGAAGAAGAAAGGCTTCTTAAGCTGCAAGGAACCTCTACTCGTGCACAAAATTTCTCATACAATTCTCATCATGAAGAAGGTACACTTCCATCAAGTTTACTATGGCACGCTAGACTTGGACATTTGAACTATGACAACCTCCGCTTGTTGAAGAAAATGGTATTGCTGGATTGCCTACAATTCCTAGGAAACTTAAGTAATGTGATGCTTGCATTCTAGGAAATCATAGCAAACAACCTTTTCATGATTCACGTTCAAGAGCACATAGAAAACTCGAACTCATTCATTCAAATTTATGTGGTCCAATACCTGTTCCTTCCGCAAATGGAAATAAATATATGATGACATTTATTGATGACTACACTAGAATGTGTTGGGTTTATTTATTGAAGAAAAAATCTGATGCTTTTCAAACATTCAAGAATTTTCATAAATGGATTGAAAATGATTGATAATCTCATATTGGGTCTGCACTGATAATGGAAAATAATACACATCAAATGAATTTGAAAACTATCTTCACTAACAAGGGATCAAACATCAAACAACTGTGCCTTATAATCCCTAACATAATGGTGTAGCTGAAAGAATGAATAGGACAATCTTAAATATGGTACGATCCATGCTCTTCTTAAAAAATGTAAAGATAATGTTTTGGGCTGATATTGTTCTATGTGCTGCATATATAAAGAATAGATGTCCATCTATGCTATTAGAAACAAAACTCCATATGATATGTGGTATGGACATGTTCCTTTGGTAAAGCATCTCAGGGTCTTTGGTTCCACCTATTATGCCTTGATACCAAAGGTACATAGAAACAAACTTGGTGCTAGAAGTCGTAAGTGTATCTTCTT